>JARHVA010003150.1:940000-1145000 GCA_037957365.1 Torreya grandis | reverse complement strand
CAAGGCCTCAATCATTTTTTCAAAATTTCTCAATCTTATGATGAAGTATGTGTTTTTTTCCTAGGATCAAGCTATACACTTAGATGTTTTTCTTTATAAAAAACTCTTGCTAAAATGCATTATTTCGACCATGATTTTAATTTAGTACACCTATATTATGGACTTGATGATATTAAATTTAAAGTGATGAAGAATAAGGATTTTCACCTCCTACTAATCTACCCCTAGAATTCCCCAAATGGGTAACATGGAAAATATCATATTTCTCCAAAAAAAACCCATCAACAATCACTTTCCAATATCATGTGAAAACATTATCTCTTTTCACATCATTTCCCTAGTTGATGATGTTCATTTTTAGTGAGACATTTCTAACTTCATCCGCTATGAAAATGATGCTTAGACACAAAAAAGGGACACAACATCATTGGATAGTATGATGATATTTAATTATATTAAACACACTACAACACCATCACTTGATTTAATTATGCACACAGAAACCCAAAACAATCATAATTCATCACCTATGATGATGATGATGATGATGATGATGATGATGATGATGATGATGATGATGATGATGATGATGATGATGATGATGATGATGATGATGATGATGATGATGATGATGATGATGATGATGATGATGATGATGATGATGATGATGATTAGCTATAAAAAATATAGCTTAATTCTATTTTACATATAGATTATGCAAAGACACACTCAAAATAGTCAAAATTCATCATCTAAGTTGATGATGTAAAACAAAATTTAGAAACACCTCCTATAAGTCCATAAATTACCTTAAATGCCAAAATTAATGACGTGAGACAAACTTACTCATAGCATGATAATGAAGGTAATAAATAAAATGATTTTGATTTTGACATTAAATATCATCATCCTTTACCCACTTTACAAAGTGATGAATATATTGTTGAAATATTCCACTCCATGGTATGTTTGTGATATTTTATGTCAAGTCTAAATTATCCACCACAACAATTTGCATCAATCCACCATTTTATTTCACTTGGGAAGTAAGCATTCTAAAATTTGGATTAAATTAAGGTCACCCACCATATTAATTAAGTAGCAAAAGTTTTATTTCAATGGTTGTCATTTATTTAAAAATATTTTTAGATTATGGATTTTTAAATCCATGAGGGCCATACTTATGGTAGTAAAGGCATTTTAACATTTATTTAAATAAGGGACCACTTTCATAATTAAAAAATTTAAGCTATTAGATATTTTAATAAATCCATGGGAGTGGAATGTGTAAAAATTAGGAAATTTATTATGTGATATCTTACATTTAAATAATTGAACATTGGAAGGCATGCAAATTTAAATTGTGGAATAAAGGAATTTTCCGTAGCTACTCCACCCATATTTTAACACGTAGGAACATTTTGAAATAATTTGATATAGAAATGTGTGGAAATAGTGGGTATATTTTTGGCATCGAAGATGGATAAAAAATTATAAAAGTTAGGTGCACATCTCTAGGATCTTTCATTCCTTCTCTTTCTCTAGGTTTTGTAAAAATAGAGAGAGTCTCCCCATTATTTTTGCCCTTTGCCTATGGAATTTTATTTTATATCTATATGAGACCCCCATCCCCTCTCTCATGATTTCAATTACCTAAGCCTCATTAATTTATATTACATGTTAATTTATATCAATTTACATGAAACTATGTAGTTTTATTCACTTTTATACATATTCTATGGCTTGTTTTGGCCCTCAATATTTGTTTATGTGTATGATTTTATCTTACAATGAAATTCAATAATGACTTGTTTAGAGTTAAATCCTTAAATATATGCATGTTTTAATCTGGGTGGGATATGGATACGCTATTTTGGTGCATCAATTTATTTTTTATTTCATAGTTTTAATGCTTTTTCGTTCCCTCTTTTCATCCCCAATTCATTTAGGATAGCTATATAGTAAGAGGATCTATAATTTCAAACTAGAGGTTGGTTCAATGCTATTTTCATGCATTAAAGCCACCAAAAATGGTGTGTTCATGTGCATAGTATAATTCATTCATTCAAAAAATTAATCTTAGAAGTCATTCACACAAAGGAAGGCCATATCACTTACCATCATCATAGATTTAGAAATTTATAACACACTCCCTATTTTTACAATTTTATTGATAGAAATCACTGAAAAGTGATCCCTTTCTAAGTTACCACATGCCCCATATAAATTTAAATAAAATAATGTAATTATATGTGAAGGGACTATGTAGATTAACTTATGAACACATAATGATCCTCACTCCATCTTCATTTCTTTGCTTCACTCAACTAAAGAAAAAGATAACAATAATAATGTCCTTAACAAATAAATGGAATATTTCACTTGGTCATATGAGGATATTCATGAATTTTATCCCAATATCATTGTTTAAACTATCATTACTTATCTCGATGTGGCTCCCATCTACCAAAAATAATATAAATTATGTGAGGAAGACTCTCAAATTTTTCACAAATAAACCATCAAACTCATATATTATAAGTTTATAAAAATTGTAGATTACTCATAATGGGTCTCTAACATAGTATTCATTCTTAATAAATTCACAATGACCATTCACATATGCATTGAATTTCATAATCTCAACATAGGATGTCCTAAATGATTTCCTAATTGCATTAATTAACAAAATTATTAATTATATATAAAAATATGAGTTTATTTCCCTAAGGGGAGGTTTATTTGGATATACTTAAATTCACATCACTCCAAAATATTAACATAAAACCACATTTAATACTTAGTGGGACACATATAGTTGGTTCAAGATTCCCTTTAATATTAGAAAATTCTAGGGTAATCTATGAACATGCCATGACTCATACCTTTCACAATATCATTCACAAGAATTATAAAACTTATGTGGATGTTCTTTCCCATATCCAAGCATCAAAAATATCATACTCATGACCTAACATTTATATTTGAGTCATTACTTAAGTAAATATATAAAATCAACCCCAAATCATGTGTTTTTAATGTCACATCCATAAATATTTATATGTTATTTATTTTTAAATTAGGGATTGATGTGGATCCTTCCTATATTAAATAAATCATAAAAATAATATCCAATTTCTATCCCTAAAAACCATGCTTTTAACCATAAAATATGGGAAATTCAAATATTCATCCTTAAATTGGCCTACCAAACTCATTTAATAAACTCCCTCCTAAATAAAGGTACCAAGATTTAGTGGAATGATTCTTGTCAAAATGCCTTTGAAAAATTTAATAGGTATTTATTCAAATACCCTAATTTAATACTTCATCTAATGAGAAACCTCTCATATTGCACACCTATTTTAACCTTGTGTTTGTTGGGGTAATGCTTATGTAACAAGATTAATTTAAAAAATAATATACCATATATTACAATATCCATGCATTGATTAATTATGATACCAATTAATAAATGGTTGATAATGAATTTATATCTATCTAATTTCCAACCAAAAATGTTCAACATCATATACTCTAATAAACAAATTACTACAGTATCCATTTAGACCTTATTTTCTATTTATTATCCAAGGCTTTCTTGCCTAGTGACAAAATTGGTAAATATATGACTCTCCTAATGGAATTTGACTTCAATGCCATAAATATAAAATGTTTAAGTGGCAATAAATCATATATAAACTTGTTGATGCACATATTCTAATCCAAAGGAACATTCAAGATACCCATCTTAATGAATACATCTTATTCATCAAAGGTATTTATCAATCCATATATCCCAAATACTATTTTCCTAACTTTTATGTTTGATATCAAGTCCCAATCCCTATAAGATAATTAAATTAAAATATATCAAACTTAAACTACTAAAAAACCTAATCCAAAATAGAAACCCAAAGTTACATTTGGATTGCATGAAGATACTTAGACAATCCACTTTGGCAAAGATAAGTTGTTGCAAGGAGATGGAGTAGGATTTGTCCTCTTTAATAATTTTTAAAATATAATTCCTTTATATTTTATATTCAAATTTTATGTTACCAAAAATATAATTAAATATAAATATTTAATTCTCAAAATGCAAGAAACCAATGATTTAGACATACCTTACATTCTTTAGGTGATTCCAAACTTATTTTCTAACAAGTTATTGATGCTTATCAATGTAAAATAGAAAAACTCAAATAATATTTTGAGTTTTATACCAAACTTACTCAATAATTTGAATATTTCACCATCAAGGTGATCTCACAAGAAAAAAATGCTATTGTTGATTTTCTTTTTTTAGCCTCCATTTGTCACTTGCATAAAGCACTACATGACACTTAATTTATTATTATAATGTATAAATCCCCATGTATATTAAAAAATAATAATGATAATTTTATTTTACATATTTATGTTTTAACCATACCAAAAAACCCATAATACAAGAACATCATGCAATTTATAGAAAACCAAACATATCCTCTCAATGTTAATTCTAAAGAAAAGACAAAAATTCACAAGCAATATTTTTAGTATGTCCTCAAACATAAATTATAATATCATAAATTTTAAGTCACCCAAATATAATGTGTTATTTAATATGATTTACCTTTTCTTTTTGATAAATCACACAGGTAAATTCATGTAGGTCATTGTAGTGGACATGCTACAACCTAAAAATGCCTACACATGGGTTATTATTGTCCAAAACTTCAAAAATATGTCATCAAATTTTATAAGTGCATATTTTCCAACTACATGATGATATTATCTATTTTCCTCTATATGAGCTTAAAATAATTTAATCTCCATATCCTTTCTATACATGGGGATTATATCTCATTTTCCAATTACCTCTATCATAAGAAGGCCACATGTTCGTCATCATTGTCACTAAGAAATTTACCTATTGGGTTGAAGCTATACCACTTGATAATTTTACTAGAATAAACATTTCCAAAGATTTGATACAATAACTTATCTATTTTTAATTATCTACACCATTATATCTGACAATGGTAGTAATTTCAAAAATAAGGACATGAAACAAATTTTATCAAAAATCAAATTTACACAAATTTTATACTCTTTATCATCTTCAATGAAATATATAATCCAAATAAATAAACAAGTTACTTAACAATTTATTATGAAATAAAATTAAATATTATCATACGGATTGATATCTCAAACTCTATCCTACTATTTGGGCCTATTATATTACCATTCATACTACCAACGGGGCAACTCTATTCCCTATAGTCTATGGATCTAAAGCCATCTTACCACTAGAAGTGGAGTTAAATTCATTGAAATTTTATCTAATGAATCATTCATTAAGAATATATCTATGAATTTTCCTTCACTAGTTATATCTACTTTAAAAAATATGCATGAGGACTCTCCAACACAACCATTAATATAAAAATTGCATCACTAAGAAAAATAAAAATAAATTAAAAGTTAAAATTTTTGATGTCAAAGAATTAGTATTAAAATTTGATTACAACCAAAATAAATAAGATAAATTATATAATTTCAATGACCCCCTCACCCATCACATTTCATTAATTTTTACCATTTGGTACCTCCCTATCCCTTCTTAATCCCATAAGCATAAGGTGGATAGATCTCTAGTCAAATGGATTTTCCCTCCCCCATTATATTAAATTAAATTTTGATGGTGTAATCAAAGTTAACCTAGGGCCGATCAAAGGAGGGGATGTTAATAGGGATGCCAATGAGAATATGATCATAGCCTATGCTATCCCCTTAGGTTTTCAATCCAACCATTTAGTTGAAGCTTATGTATCTATTTGAGGAATAGACTTGGAAATTAAATTGGGCATTGAGTAATAACATATTGAATGAGACTCCCTCAACATTGTTAACTACCTAAAAGGTATATCTAACCCCTCTTAGACCATATCTAAGGTCATGGAAGATGTAAACTATATCATAATTAATTTTTGAAATTACACCATTTCTCATACATATAGAGAGGGAAATATGGGTGATGATTATATGGAAAATATAGGGGTCTAATGTGAGGTGTTAAAACATTGAACAAATGCAGCTGATCTCCCATATAAGGCTTCATTATTATTTAAAAGATATAAGCCCTCCCCTATGTGTAAGATGATGCATCAACACTCCTTATAATCAATGATATGATGCACATATCTTGAAGATTGTTGCATATCAATAAACACCAAATTATTACCCACATTACAAACTGTGGGAAGCTCTAGGACATTTAATTTGATAAATGCCTGATATTCAACAACAAAAACACCTTATTAATATTAAAATGGTACTTTCTTATGAAACTCATATATTTACTTCCAAATTCAATATGGGATTCAATAGAGATAGGATATAACTAATTTCATTCACAGACGTAAAGGAGGACCCAGTTATTTAACAAAAACTAGTCAAAGGTGGGCTTTCCAACTTCATAGAAATAATCATGGGACATGACTCAAAAATATCTATGGATTTTTCTAAAGTATATGAAAACTATCTAATAAGGATGAGGGGGATAATCATTATTATCACAAATGATATTATCATATAAGTAACTAACATGAGCTGTGATGGAGTAAAATCCAATTAGGATAAAAAAATGGAGGAGGTAATGAGAATTTTATTTAAATTTGATATTACAGTCATCTCATCTCAATAAGGATTCCCCCAAGCTCATTTACCTAGTAAATATCTTGATTTTTTCCTTGTAATCATTAAGTATAACACCCTTAAGGGCAAACACACTATCTTATTTTCACACCATTTTCTATTGATGAACCATTTCAAGGGTCACAATATTAGTCTCCCCTTTTTCTTATTTAATTCTCTCAAATATTGTGTTACTTACTTCAAGGCCAATACCTACTCTAACCCCATTCACTAGGGGATTATTCTCCTTATCATCCACAGAGGTGAACCCCTCTAGGAAAAATATGTTAATGAGATAATTAATGTTCATAGTGGGGGGAGGACTTGGGTGATGATTATGAGGAGAGTCAGGAAGTTGAGGTCAGAAAGGAATCCCCATCTTTAGGAGAGAAGGATAATTCTATAAAAAAAAACCATGGAGAATAGATTAGAAGGTATATTTGAAGAGGTGAATACCATAACTATCATTCACTCTTCCACCCCCTGAGTAACAAATAAATCTATATGAAAAGGACCCTAGAGAAAAATCCAGACTAAGGTATCAATGCAACACTTGATCTGTACAAAGATAGTGGAAGAAATTAACAACTTAAAGGGATGTTCACTTTAAATGAGGTCAAAATTGAAATTGGCATAGGTTTGGTAGTAGGGGATTAATAAAGTGGGGATATTGGTATCACTCCCCCTACTAGGAAGAATAAATAGAGCAAAGAAAAAAACATGGGGTTGAAGAAGAGACAATTATATAAGGATGAATGGACGCTGATCCAAAAAAGAAAGATTTTGATTGAAGAAACCTAATAGGGATCAAGTAAAAGGACTAGAGGTAAAGATAAATAAAAAACTAATTCTGTAAGTAACAAACTAGTTGTATACTCTAACTCTGAGGAGTCTAAATAGTTGATTCAACTTTTCCTCTCTAAGTTTCTTTTTTGGATCATTTTATATGGTTTTTTTTTTAAATTTTGGTTGATGACAATGTTTTGTTAGTGGCCTATGTTGCTACAGTCCTATGTTTATCCTATTTTTTTAATTTTGAATATCTCTCATTAGTTATTATAAGGGCATGGGATCCCTTTTTTGTTTTTTAACCTTATCTAATAAAAAGAAGGTAAATACACCCAACAGTGATAGGGTCCTTACAACACCAAATACATATTTGGAAGAAGGACTATTGATTAAAAACTAATGAAGGACACATTTTAAAATATCCAAACAATGCTCAATTTTTAAAAATGTATTATTCTTGAGGTATGTTCTTAGTTTTCATTTATCCATGTTTTTCAATTTTTGTATTTAGTTATAAATTTAGTATTGCTTATTTTTTATGCTAAGACCTTTTACAATTTTATTTTAAATTTGTTTTTTTAGCTTATATCACTTTATTAATCCTATGGTTTTTTCCTTTTGACATATTTATGCCTATTAGATCCTACACATAGATACCTAAATTTGGAATTAAACACTTAAAAACATCAAATTTGACACATCTTTGTATATAAACCTAAATTTGGTATTATACACTTGAAAATAATATTTTTCACTCATATTTTACATACATGACTTGTATGTACACATATTAATCTCATGCACATTTTTTATATTCATTTACTTATCTATTAAATTGGCCAACCCAATTTTTGTTCATCCATATTCATGATCTCCATACTATATGGTAAAATACTATATAATTCTAAGTAAACTATTACCATGTTTCAAATGCTTGATTTTTACCTCTATAGAGAGTGATAACAATAGATAGACATTGGTGGTTACTATAAGTTTATGTATTTTTTGATAATGTCTCAACATCCTCTTGGAGCCAACATACCCCCATTTTTTTAATTTGAAAAATAGGGACCCTTGTGAATGTTTCAAAACATTTGTACCTTGAATTGGATTTGGAAAGGTCATTATTTATTAGAATTTGAAGATCATCCACTTGAAAGGACATGAACCTATACATATCTAATTGTGATTACGAGTTATGGGCTAACCCTACTAATGGTTATCTTTGGATGATGAAGTGTAGGTTCCATGGAGAAAAAGAGGGTTCCCAAATATAAAACCCTATGATTTTAATCTAAAAATGGTGGGAGAAGTTTAATGGGAAACCATATTTTTTTTTCAAAAAAACCCTAACTCTAATTTTATATTAAGGCTCGATCATGTTTTCAACATGACCAAACCTTAATATAAAATCATATTTAGACATTTTTATTTTTCCCCCTTTGTTAACCTCCTAACCTTTCCTAATTGTTATTCCATAAGCTCCTTTCGTTTATAACCAAGGCTTTTCATTTAGCCTAGGCTTCAATCTTAAATGTCTTTATGTTTATTAACACAAACAACATCTTAAGATCTAAACCTTAGTCTAAACTATTATACATATCAATTACTAACTTAAAAATTTGATTTAATCATAGATCCAATAGCTCATGCTCCCTCAAATATCTAATCTAACAATGTGAGATCGCCTAAGAAGAACCATGCATCAACTTCACTTTCTATGAAAAAGCTGTTATAGGATTTAATTTAGTAGTTTCAATCTCATCATTCGATGCTTGCAAGGACATATTTGACATTAGCGAGACCATCAAGTTGAACCTCATCCAAAATTTTACCTAAGCCTAAAAGGGACTGCATTAATGTTTTAACCTTAAGCTTATCATAATAAACTTTAGCTCTAAGTTCATCATGTTTATTCACATAATTAACTTAGGACTAATCATTTGACTTAAGTCTATATGTGACTGATCGATGAATTAAAATTCGTCATCTTGTATAGATCCAATGATCCACATTCACCCTTAGATCTTGATCTAATAGCATGAAGACAAAGGAGTCCCCAATAGTTTAAATCCAATTAGCTTTTACCTCCTAAATCATAATCAACGGTCCTCGTTACATCACTGATCTAATCTAATGGCATGATTTCTTTGATTGATAATCCCTAAGATGTGATCATATGGACTAAGGCCATAATTTAAATTTGAAGATTCATTATGTTCATAAACATAATATGAACTTGGGACTCAAACCTAAGCCCTCATAGACTAAAACTCAAGACTAAATTTGATAGTCTTGCTCCCATCATTCGATGTCTAAACAAAGCTCTTTCTCCTATTGATGCTTATAAATAACTCATAGGTGCTCTTAGTATTGACGAACAATTTTAATTTTAAGATCTTAAGGATCTAGGGCATGACTTATAATTTGTAACAATTTGGGATGTCTATGGTGGAATAGAAGTAGAGTGTGAGATTTGTCTATAATATTTGTTTAATTTGGTGGTTGGGAGCCACTAGGGTCCTATATATTTGAAACTTTGTAATATTTATGATCCAAAAACTAACCCAAGTGGATATTAATAATGATCTTAAACTAAAGTGAGCTTCGATAAAGAAAATATAAAAAAGGAAGGCAAGGCAAAAAATAAAATGTGATGATTTGAATTCAAAAATAGCGAGAGAAGTTTAATGGGAAACCATATTTATTTATTTTTAAAAACCCTGAGTCTAATTTTTTTCTAAGGCTTGATCATGTTTTTGACATGACCAAACCTTAATATAAAATCATACTTAGACCTTTTTATTTCCCCCCCCTTTGTTAACCTTCTAACCTTGCCTAATTATTAGTCCATATGCCCCTTTCATTTATAACCAAGGATTTTTGTTTAGCCTAGGCTTCAATCTTAAATGTCTTTGTGTTTATTAACAAAAATAACATCTTAAGATTAAAACCTTAGTCTAAAGCATTATATATATATGGTCCTAACTTAACAATTTAATTTAATCATAAATCTAATGGATCTTGCTCCCTTGGAGATCTAATCTAAAAGTGAAAGATTACCTAAAAAGAACCATGCATCAACTTCACTTTCTAACAAAAAAGTTATTACAAGATTTAATTTAATAGTCTCATTCCTATCATTTAATTCTCATGAGGATGTCTTTGACGTTAGTGATACTTTCAACTTGAACCTCATCCAAACTGTTAACTAAGCTCGAAGGGGGTCATATTAATGTTTTAACCTTATGCTTAGCATAATAAACTTTAGGTTTAATTTCATCATTTTTATTCACATAGTTAACTTAGTACTAATAATTTGATTTAAGTCTATATGTGATCGATCAGTGACTTGAAATTAATGCACTTTTGTAGATCTAACAATCCATGTTCACCTTCAAATCTTGATCTAACGATGTGAAGACAAAGGAGTCCTTGATAGTTCAAAATCAATCAATTTTAACCTCCTAGATCATAATCAATGGTCCTCACTACATCATCGATTTAATCCAATGGCATGAATTCTTTGATTGAAGCCCTAAGATGTGGTCATATGGACTAAGGCCATAATTTTAATTTAAAGATTCATTGTGTTCATAAACACAATATGACCTTGAGACTTAAACCTAAGCCCTCATGGACTAAAACTCAAGACTAAATTTTATAGTCTCACTCCCATCATTTGACATCCACAAGGACATCTTTGATGTTAGTGAGGCTATCAAATTTAACCTCAGCTAACTTTTTAGCCTAGGCAAAAGGAGCATTTTTTAAAACCCTTTGAAAGGGACATTATAATATTAACATGGAAAACTTAGCATAAAAGACCTTAGCCTAAGTTTGTTATATTTATTAACATAGATAAACCTTAGGAATATGTTTTAGGCCTAAGTTTTATTAAGACACAAGACTAATTAATTCGTGTGCATCTTACATGATCTAATGAACTATGCTTGATCAAAGGTACTAATCCAATGGAGTGAAGATAAAAGACTTGATTTGAAAACCAACTACTAGTTTTCAAAGGAATTTTCATGGGGAGAACCATGTAGGTACCATGTAAGTAGTAAATGATAAATCCAAAGATTTGGCACACCCAAAAAGATAGAATTTATACAAATTAGGCTATCCATAAGACTTAAGGCACAAATAAATTTATGAAGTCTGCCACCTTCATCATTAAAGTAACAAGAAACCCTAGAAAAATAATATAAAGGCCTACTTCTTGAGTGTTGAGATGTAATTGCATACATAAGCTCAAATTTCATCTTGAGTAAAGAAAATCTAGTCATACACCCAAGGCAATTAAAGAATCATGGTAGTAGCTAGGCAACAATGGAAAGAAGAAGAAAAATTGTATTTGTCTATGGACAATGAAGGAAGACATTTTGGAGACATAGAATTAGACACTGAGACACTCAATAATGGAATGCAAAACTAGTCATAGATCTTATTTATGGTCAAGGAAATATAGCCTCTCACTTACAATAAACAAAGGATCATAGTAACCAAGAGGAAATTCAATGACTTGGTTGTAATTTAGATGTCTAGTCTTCATTGAGTAGCTACAAACTAGAGATACTCCATTGCATAGATATCCTTGCACCTATGTTTGTCAATTGTATAATTAATGGTGATTGGATAGTTAGGGAAGATGTGTCAAAATGGATAACCTTGTATCTTTTTATGGATACTATAAACTCCCTAGGACTCATATAGACCTCCCCACCATCAAGGAGTAGACAACCAAGCATAATTTGGACACTATTCTAAGACATTGGTTAAACCAGGGAACCCACATATCCAGGAACCATGATGGGAAGATCCCTATTATACAATTAAGGCAAGGCATTAGGATCATCATGACCTTATTGAATAGAGATTTAGGGGTAGCCACCATAACCAATGTTGACCCCAAATAAGTTTCCTACACATATTTCATGCTGGAAGAGAAGTTCACTCCACCTATTGGATAACTGATTACTGTCCACTTGGGAAGAAAATTATATGGCATGAAAAGTAAGACCAACCAACAATTCACCATGATATCTTATCTATTAGACTCATTTATGGCCTCTACACATATTCTTAATATCAAGAATCAACCCTCTCATAGTAAGATTACCATATCCCATCATTATTCAAAATTATATATCTTTAAATATAGGGGTCACATGCAATTCATTTATGATTACATATATCCTAATTTGGTTAAGAATATCATAGGGAACCCCATGCCCAGAGTACACCCCCTCATCAATAAATATGTAGATCCCATGGGTGACATATGGTATTACCTAGATTCCACCATCATCAAGATGGAAGGAGTCAGGACTTAACCATATAGATTGCCAGTCCATGTCCATACCAAATTGGATAAATAAGAAATTGATTCCTAACTCCTCCAAGGGATTGAAAATGTATCCAGAGAGAAGAGGAAAGGCATTTTTCATCTTTTTCTATTCTTGATTGGGAAAACCATGATCCATGGCTAGAAATAGTTGGACGTTATGTCTAGACACAAAGATGCCTTTTATTTTCAAAAGGATGACCTCAAGGAATGGGACCTAAATAACAAAGTTGTCCCCCATCTACAATCCAGGCAACTGACCACGGTGGTCTATGAGCATAAGGTTAGCCTATATGACTATCTCTACACCAAGGCTACAAACTTTAAGGAAGTAATAGCCATGTGTGGACAACATGGCTTCAAACTTGAGCATAGATTGTAAAGAGAGGAGAAGCCAACTAGAGAAATCTTGTAGAAGAACCCATTATAATATCATCTATTTCCTTCCACCTCAATTTCACCTCCAAGATTACCACAATAGTAAGTACTCCAAATTTAAGAACCTGATGAGAGGAAATTGGAAGAGGCTAAGAGAAGGTCCTTCATCATCAGTTCCACCTCCAAGACCACCTTATCTAGTAGAGCACATTGACATGATTTCCCTAGAACCATAGTAAATAGTTAAAGGATTATTCAAAGAGATTGTAGAGACCATGATTGAGTTGGCACAAGTTAAAGAACCCTAGGTAGGTGAGATGGAAAAGGGGAAGGAAATATCTTTGGATTTATCCCCTATCTCACAAAAGAAAAGGGAGGCAGAGATGGCCCTTGTTCCTAGGTCCTCCAAAAGGATAAAGTGACATGGACCCATCCTACCAATGATGTTAACTTATTTAGTCATAATTTCCCCATACATGAACCTATCATGCATGACTAGTTCATATATGGAAATCTCCAAAATATTCCATCCTATTCACATTCATTGGCACTTACTAGCACTATAAGTATTGGAACGCATGATGATATCAAAACTTGGATTAGAGAGCTCATGAAGGAGTAGGAAGAAAGGAGGATTGTTAAGGAAACTAAAAAGAGTGGCAAAAGAATGAAGGATCTTAAAGCATCAAGTGGTATTGAGATTAATATCTTAGAGGTATGCAAATTCTCTAAACCAACAACCACTATGCATTAAAATCTAGACACAACTAGGTTAGAGAAGGTAACAACAAAGAAGGCCAGTATAGGCATTAAAGAATTCACCTTCCAAAGAGTGGCACCTTTTGTGGGTGTAACTCTTATGTAAGGGAAAATAATAGGGGAGCACCCCATCCATCAAGAGGACATATCAAGTTTGATTGAGTCCCAATCCGCAATGACCTTAGCTAAGGTCAAGGGAATGAAACAAAGAACCATCAACCTAGAAAAGGAGAAATAAGACTAAGAAGCACAGGCTACATTTTATGTCCCTAAGGACATATTGAAGATTTTGAACAAGTATCTTCTTGACATATTTGAAATATTGAAGAGCATGAAGCTTAGATTAAGTTCCTTGAGCCATAAAGCTAATATTGCACAAACATTAATCATTCAATGGCAATATTCCAGAGACTAGACAACTAAATTGATCAATGTGCATACTACAAAATAGGTCTAGGGCATCAAAATCATCAAACTAGGACATTTTAACATCCTCCTAGAAGTCATAGTGGATAAAATATAGTAACTAATCACTTGGCATAATAGTTTCAATAATTTCATGGAGGATAAGGTCTTGATAGACACAATGGAGAAACTCTTGGAGACCTTGTTGGCAAACCCCTTTCAACCCACTACCATGGGCCTCATAGATGATGAACTCAAACAAATAGTTAATGTCTTCATCTAGAACATCAAAGAGAACCATATCTAGTCTATTAAGGATAATCAAAAGGTCTTTAACATAATCCTTACCTTAGGAAAGTATATTTTAGAGGCACAATACATCTAAGAACTCATGCCCAAATTTGGTAAAGAATTCAATACATTAGTGGATCAAGAAGAGGATTGTTTGATGAAATCTATGATATATTTTGAGCTGATTAAAGAACAAAACACTAGGGTGAAGGACATCCTCAAGAAAAGATAACCAATAGGACTCACCAATGTAATATGAAAATAATATTCTTTTGCAATGCATATATGCTAGTCTGTTAGCATATATTAGTTATATTTGTGACATTTGATGTAGGAGGTCATGTGTATTATAATATTTGTATGAAGGATAGTTGTCCTTATCTTACATATGTATGTTTCAATAAGTTAATTGGTACACCACATATGTTCTCTTTAAATGATTAGGACTTACCATTTTTTAAAGGGAGGGACTCTGAGCAATTGTATATAAGAAAGCATTTTAATACAACTAAGAAATTTTAAAAGGGTTTCTTGAATAGTGTGTTAAAAGCTAAAGCTATCTCTCAATTTCATGTTAATGTATTATATTTGAATGTTTCTTCACATTTTGAGCTACATTTTTGATCATAAGTTTGTTAATTTGTGCTATGTTAGATTAGTTGAAAGATCTTAGGTATACTTTATTTCATTTGCTCTAGATTTGGATGTGCTCATGCTATTCATGTTACAGTAGTGAATTCTTTAAAGTAAATCTAGTTCTTACTTGTGATTTCTATATTTCCTTTGATTATTTCCCAGTTTATTATGGAATTTGGGTTTATACATTTTTACATCATAAATTGGTTCATGTATGCTAAAACCAATTAGAACCTTGTCATGATATTTGAGATGGAAGCCTACAATCACATTTTCTTTTCTGCCTTGCCCTCCCTTTTTCTATTTTATTTATCAAATCTCACTTTAGTTTAAGATCATTATTAATATCCACTTAGGTTAGTTTTTGGATCATAAATATCAAAAAGTTTCAAATATATAGGACCTTGGTAGCTCCCAACCACCAAATTAAACAAATATTGTGGATAGCTCTCACACTCTACTTCTATTCCACCATAGATATCCCAAATTATCACAAATTGTAACTCATGCCCTAGATATTTAGGATCTTAAAATGAGAAGTTTTCATCAACACTAAGAGCATCTATGAGGTAGTTAGAAGCATCAACAAGAGAAAGAGCTCTGTTGGCACTAGAAGGAGGGCTATTTGATCAATTGTGATATTTCTTGCATTAAGTTTGAAGGATTATTTTCCATTATGAGTGATTATTAAATCTAAGTGAAAATATCCTTGATATTTAAGTGGTTTCCCACCTATCTTTGTGCTTTATAAGGTAAATATCTTAATTCTCTATAAATAAATGTTTAAATTCTAGTAAAGATGACTTTAGGTTTTAATAATTCACAGTATTTGAGATTAGGATGACTTATTTTGGTTGAAGATTGGCAATTATTTATAAATATTGAGTTTTATTAAGTCACAAATTACAAATAATGGTCATATTTACATCATTTAGCACATCTTTGAGCTTGCTTAGTCAAAGATCAGTGTCCTATATCCCTTATGAGTAAATATTTACAAAATAGGCTTAGTGTGTAGGTTGATTGTTGTTCTTTGTGAAGTATAACTTGACACACCATATTTCAAATAGGATCCTAAATCTTCAAGCTGAAATTACCAGGATTAGGACCAGATCACATTTAAAGACTAGAGATCCCTTACTCAAGCTAGAAACCCACAAAAGAACTAGGAAAGATAGAGGAAGGCATAGGCATTCCAAGTCTCTACCATATTCACCCTTACAAGGGGTTATTATGTACAATGTTCATCTAGATATGGCATGGATTGAAAGTTCCCCCATTGATATATTATGTGTAGTTCATGACTTACTACATAATCCTAAAAAGCACTTGCTAATATTTAGTCCAACTAGTGTTGTAACTGTGGAGGAACATGTCAAATCTTTTAAGTTTTTGTTAAGATTTTTAAATGTTATCCATGAAGATGTAGCATGTAGGTTTTTTCCATTTACATTCAAGGATGCTACATATGAATGGTTCTTTAGTGATTCTGATAATTATATTACCTCATGGAATACCTTTAACACTATCTTTATTGATCAATTTGGAAAGATCACAAGCCCCTTCATCATTTATCACCAATTCACAACCATTAAGAGGGATGAAAATGAACCTATTATATCCTTCAATTCTAGGTTCTAAAATATGTTTAGTCAAACCATGGATCTAACCAAAACTAATGAAGATTTAGCTTTAGAAGTTTACAAAGATGAAGTGGACCCTATGACTTCAGTGTTTTTAAAAAGGGCCCTCCAACTATCAACACATTGGCCTAGGCTTATTCTAAAGTGGTGGTTATTAGTGATCAAATGCATACCTAAGGTTAGATGGATTATTATATCCCAAACATTAACCCTCAAATTCTTGTATTGAACCTTTTCCCAAATAATAACCAAAATGCTCTAGCCTTGAACTAGATCCCTGCTCTAAATGTATTACCTACTAGCTGTGTTGCTCCTAATTAGAACCTAGGTTTCTTAAGTCATCAAGCTACTACTAGATCTCACACCAATAACTAAAAGGCTTTAGTTCTAGTTAATGGTACTAATAATAACCAAGTCTAAATCTTTGAAATCCCTAAGAATGAGAATGGATCTATATTAAAGATGGTCCAAAAGCTCATCACATATTTATTGCAACTAAAAAAACAAGTTGGCAATGCTAATGACAACTATGGAAGGAAATTTACCTTCCAAAATTTCAACATGCCTAGAAATAGATTTAGAATGATAGCTTCTACAACAATAAAGCCAATGAGCCTTCTTCTAGTAAGAAGGCCATGGATATTAATCTCACTAATATTGCCTTGCCACACTATTGCAAGGTACATGCCACATTTAAACATGATGATATTGATTGCATTGAGTATTTCAAAGCCTTTGAAGATTTCCAAGAAGAAATTGACACATTTGAAGTAGTCCCAAACAAAGATACTACTATAAGTCCATCTGGGTCTCAGTCATCTAACCAAGTGCACATGTTATAGACATTCCAATTCCCTTTCTAAGAGGATAATGAGCCCAAAAATAGTCCTAAATAGATTTAAGCATTCTATAAATTATTGAAAACCTACCCTCTAATAAATAGAGAAAAAAAATAGCCATTGACTACTTCAACTCCCCCTAACAATTATGGGACTCCTTTAGACTCTACATCAAGGAATGACCCTAAACCACCTAAGGGCAATTTTTACAAACCTATTGCTAAACCTTCAAGCAAGAATGGTTACAACATTGTGGAGGATATGAAGAAGATCAAATCCAACATCACCCTATATGAGCTAACATAGATTAAAAAACAAAGAGACTTACTCTTGTAATCATTGTCCAAGGAACCTAGGAAGCCTCCAAAAAGTGATAGTGCAAATGTAACTATGCAAATAAATAAGGCAGAGTCTCCACCCTTCCACTCATAGTCAGGATATTCAGAAAGAATGTCCATAATTTCCTTTTAGATTTTGGAGCCTTGAACAACATCATGCATGTAGGGATATTTGAATAACTTGGGTTGACCCCAATCAATTCTAATATGGTGGTCATGTAATTGGATAACTTAAAATTCAAAGTCATTGGGGAATTATTGAATGTGCATATATAATTGGCTAGTGAACCAAAAGTTCAACAATTCATGGACATATAAGTGGTGGATATCCCTAGTACTTATGGATTGCTCCTTAGTAGAGAATAGACTAAGGCCTTAAATGGATACATTTCTATTGACTGCTCCCACTTATGTTTACCTTGGAAGGGTGTTCCAAATCAAATAAGGGTGGAAAGAGAGCCAAGGATGAAACACATGATAATAGAATATAATGTTTTCAATGAAAAGGTGACCTTATGGGATTTTGATCTGGGAATCTTCACTTTAGAATCTAAAAAATAACCTAGTTCTAAGAACCCTCCTCCAAAGTCTAGCCTATGGAGACCATATGTTGATGGTGCTAGATGTAAGTTAGGATTTGGAGTTGGTATTATATTGATAGATCCTATAGAAAAATAATATCATGCATCTTATAGATTATAATTCCCATGTACTAATAACTTGGATGAATATGAATCTCTCATATTAGGGTTGTATATTTCTATTAAGCACAAGGTCAATGAACTCTTTGTTTATGGAGATCATGAACTTATGGTCAATCAAGTAAGGATCAAGTACTAATATAATATATCTTACCTTAATAGGTACAAGTTCAAGGTTTGGGACTTGGTATAATCTTTTGATGCTTTTAACATCTTGTTTATCCCCAGGGAAGAAAAAAAAGTTTCTAATGATCTTGCCTCTACTACAACTAATCTCATGCCCAATCATGATTCCCCCAACTTCAATAATGAGCTAGTACCATGCCCTTTAGTCTCAAACAACATGAATCATTTTCAAGTATTTAATGATGATCAATAAATTATAGATTTCTTGACTAATTCTAGGGTGTTTTTAGCTCACATCATTGATGAAGCTGATGAAAGTTCTCCTGAAAGGGAGCTTAATGGTAAAATCATCCAACTGAATACAATAAGATACCTAAAGGGACGATCTCATTGAAAAGGAGCTTTGATCATGACAAGATTACTAAAACACCTAAGGTACCTAAATTAAGTGGTAAGGAATATCATGCATTAAATCTTGGCCCACATGATTAGTCCCAATAAGTGAACATAGGAAAGGCTTGTACTAAAATGGAAAATAGAAAGGCTAGGGAGCTGCTTACAAAATATAAGGATGTAATTACCTGGTCCTATGAATATCTAAAAATATTTGACCCAAGGGTTATTACTCACACCATACCCCTCAAGGAAAATTACAAACCCTTCAAGTAGAAGCAAAGGCCTATCAACCCTATCTTAGAACCCATAATCTTTAATGAGGTCAAGAAATTGTTGGATGCAAGGATTGTGTTTCCTATTAGGCATTCCACTTAGCTCTAACTTTGTCCCAATCATAAATAAGAATGGAGAAATCATATTGTGTATAGACACTTTATAAATATGAATAAATCATCTAAAAAGGACAATTACCCCTTGCCTTCTCTAGACCACGTCATCCAAGTTGTTTCAAGATCTACCATGATGTCTTTTTTGGATATAACCAAGTTCCTATTTCCAAAGAAGATAGAATGAAGGCAGCCTTCACCACTAAACTGGGAACATATGTTTACAAAATAATGCCCTTTAGACTAATTAATTTAGAGGAAAGCTTTCAAATATCCATGGACCATGATTTCTAAGGTCTAGTAGGCAAATGCATCATCATATATATGGATGATCTAATAGTGTTTTTCAAGAATAGAGAGGATCATTTCATGTACATACAAAACTTGTTTGAATGGTGAAGGAGGTATGGCATATATATTAACCCCAATAAGATCATCTTTTGTGTTACTAAAGGAAAACTATTAGGGCATGCCATCAAAAAATAAGGGATCTCCATTTATCCTGAGAGAGTGGAAGCTATTTCTAGGATTGAGCTACCTAACAACCAAAAAGAACTAAAATCATTCTTTGGTAAGATCAACTTTGTAAGGAAGTTCATCTAAGGCTTTCTTGAGATTATCAAATCCCTGAATGATATGCTTAAGAAAGATGTTAAAATCTCTTGGGATGAAGGATCCAAGAAAGCACTTGTTGACATCAAGAAGGTAATCAGTCAAGCCCCAATATTGATAAGTCCTAACTTCTCAAAGGGATTTTACTTATATTCATTTACTTATGAACACACCATGGCTATGGTCTTGAATGAAAATATTGATGGAAATGACCACCCTATATCCTTCATGAGCACCAATTTCAAAAATGTAGAAGTAAACTATTCCATGATTAAGAAGTAAGCCTATGCACTGGTGAAGGTAGTAAAAAAAGTTAGACAGTACATCCTTAGAAATAAGGTGCATGCCATCTTTAGACCTAGCCACAAAGCTTATGTTGAGTCAAAATAATCTTGGAGAATGAAGGGGCTAAGTGGATGTCAATCCTACAAGAGTATGTTATATAAATAAAGATTTCCAAACTGGTGAAATGTTAAGGCCTAGTCCAGATGATTGCCAATACGAATCCAAAGCTTCATGTCATGCAAGTTGATCATAAAAAATTATAGCCCAATGAATGGTATGACTCTCTAATCTACCTACTTATCAATGGTATTTATCCCCTAAGACTCACTAGAGAATAGAAGAGAGCCTTAAGGCTCAAATCAACCCATTACATCATCAAAGATGGAATCCTGTATAGGAAGATCTCTGGAGGGATCTACTTAAGGTGTGTGTCTAGAGAAGAGGCTTCTAAAATCATGTCTAATTTTCATGAAAAACTAGGTAGTGGACACCCTTTAGGGAGAACCATAACTCACAATATTCTTAGGGCTGGGTACTATTGGCCCACCATTTTCAAGGATGCTCATAAGAATGTGAGGGAGTGCCACTCATGCCAAATATTTAGCAAAAAAGAGCCAAAGGCAGCCATTCCTTTGTAACCAATGATGGTAAACAAACATTTTTCATAGTGGGTGTTATAATTTATGGGGGTAATTAACCCCAATTCCTCTAAAGGCCAAAAGTATGTCCAAACTGCTATAGATTATTACACATGATAGACTGAAGCTATAGCCACCAAACAATGTAGGACAAAGGAAGTAATCAACTTCTTAGAAGAAAATATTTACACTAAATTTGGAACCCTAGTTTCCTTAGTTTGTGATAATGGATCTACATTTATATCCATAGAAATGACTAAATGGGATTATGATAATGGCATATCTTTGAAGTTTACATCCAACCATTATCCTCAAGGAAATAGAGTCTCTAAATCTACCAATAATAAAATTATGAAATCCATCAAGAAGTCTATTGTAGATAAACCCAAAACATGGCACAAACTCCTTAAGTATGCATTATGGGATGATAGGATAAGGATCAATCAAGCACTTAAGGCTTCACCATTCTTATTGGTGTATGGTCAGGAACCTATCTTTCCCATTATCCTCAAGTTACCCATGTTCACATTCATGTAAGAATACATAGAAGAGAGCCAATAACTAGACATTTCTATGTTGTTATACATTATTCAAATGGAGGATGCTAGAGAAAAGGCATTTTTAGACTTCAGTACACATCAAAAAACTATGAAAAGATGGTTTGACAAGAGGTCCAAATTGAAAGTGTTCAAACAAGGAGACCTAGGCCTCCTTTAGGATAAGGCATCACAACCTAAAGGCAAGCATGGTAAGTTTATACCCTTGTGGATTAGCCCATACCAAATTGTATAAATCTTAGACAATAACACATTTAGGTTAAAAGACCTTCAAAGAGTAGAATTCACATTGCCCACCAATGGGCAATATCTCAAACACTACTTTGTTACTGCTCCAGCAGGAGTCTGCATGGAATAAAATTTATAATATTGTTTAAGGTTAGAATAGTTAGGCTAGTTAGTTTCTTTCTTCATTTTGCTTATCTATATTTGTTTTCTTTCTATTTCTTTGCTTTCCCGCTTTACTTGTCTATATTGGTTTGCTTTGTGTTGTGTGTTTGCTTCCTATTTTGGTTGTGATCTTTTTCTTCAATAAGTATTGTAGATGGCCCTTGCTCAAAATTTTATTAGATTGCTTAAAATTTCAGTAACTTAGAAATGTGATTATGAACCTTACAAAGGTGAACATGAGGTTGTGACAAAGGATCATGTTATGGCCTAAGGCATTGGCATAGATTGGTATATAGGTCAATTATCTCACAAGAAATCAAACCTTATTATAAATCAAAGTTTAGTTTTAAGAATAATCATACGTGTAGGAGGTGAGTTTAGTTTGTTAAGTCACATTCATGCTTGCACTTAAAATACATCCTTGTTAGGGACAAAAGTTGTAATTATAGGTGATTACCGCAAGAATTGAACATCTGACTAAATCCTTAAAACCTAGCTATATTGGCTCCCAACCTTTGCCAAAGGACATGTAAAACACAAAAAAGGGGGTGAATTTATTTCAAAATTGAAAGATATGAAGATAAAGGTGATTCTGGTAACCTTCATTGAGGCTATGGATGCCTAGGTGGTAGTGGAGCAAGGACTTGAGTGGATCCAAAGGCATCTCTATTAGGGCTATGGATGCCTAGATAGGATCAAATCAATGCCCAATCCTTCCCTAAGATAAAACCCACTATTATTGATGAATACCCAAATATGCTTCAAGTCAATGTTATGGTCAAAGTTATGAAACCTAGATGTTATCTTCCAAAGTTTGATGACAAACAGTAAGTGGAATCAAAGCACACATTGCATGTTTTTGTTTTAACATTAAAATTTAAATTTTACACATGAGAGGCTTGTTTCAACAAATAAATGGCTTGGATGATGGTGTAGGACAAATGAGATGAAAGACTTATGTACAAGTCTAAACCAGAGCCATGAGTTCTAACATATTATTATGTTTCCCCTATGAGTCACCATTTATTAGATCCAACATACCCCCTTTTTTTTGCTTTTGTAAAATAGGGACCCTTGTGAATGTTTCAAAATTATATACCTTGAAGTGGCTTTGGAAAGGTCATTCTTTACTAGAATTTGAAGATCATCCACTTGAAAGGACATGAACCAATACATATCTGATTGTGATTATGCTTTATGGGCTAACACTACTAATGGTTGTCTTTGGATGATGAAGTGCAGGTTCCATGAAGAAAGGGAGGGTTTCCAAATATATGAGAAGTTTCACGGGAAACTTTATTTATTTTAAAAAAAACCCTAAGTCTAATTTTATATTAAGGCTCGATCATGTTTTTGACATGACCAAACCTTAATACAAACTCATACTTAGACCCTTTTATTTTTTCCCCCTTTCTTAACCTCCAAAGCTTTCCTAATTTTTATTCCATAAGCCCCTTTCATTTATAACCAAGGCTTTTTGTTTATCATAGGCTTCAATCTTAAATGTCTTTATGTTTATTAACATAAATAACATCTTAAGATCAAAACCTTAGTATAAACCATTATACATATCAAGTCCTAACTTAATGATTTGATTTAATCATAGATCTAATGGCTCTCACTACCCTAGATATCTAATATAATGGCATGAGATCACCCACGAAGAACCATGCATCAACTTTACTTTCTAAGAAAAATTTCTTACAGGATTTAATTTGATAGTCTCACTTTTTTCATTTGACACTCACAGGGACATCTTTAACATTAGCGAGACCGTCAAGTTGAACCTCATATAAATTTTTACCTAATCCCAAAGGGGACCGTATTAATGTTATAACCTTAGGCTTAACATAATAAACTTTACCTCTAAGTTCATCATGTTTATTCAAATAGTTAACTTAGGAATAATCATTTGACTAAAGTCTATATGTGACTAATAGGTGACTCAAAATTCATCTACATTTATAAATCAAATGATTTGTGTTCACCCTCAGATCTTGATCTAATGGCACAAATATAAAGGAGTCCTTGACAATTCAAAGCCAATCAAATTTGACCTCCCAAATCATATTCAATGATCCTCACTACATCACTAATCTAATCCAACAATGCAAATTCTTTGATTGATAAGCCCTAAGATGTAGTCATATGGACTAAGGCCATAATTTCAATTTGAAGATTAATTGTGTTTGTAAATATAATATGACCTCAGGACTCAAACCTAAGCCCTCATAGATTGAAACTCAAGACTAAATTTGATAGTCTCACTCCCATCATTTGATGTCTACAAGGACATCTTTGACATTATCAAAGTCATCAAATTTAAACTTAGCTAACTTTTAAGCCTAGGTAAAAGGAGAATTTTTTAAAACCCTTCAAAATGGACCCTAGCATATTAATGTAGAAAACTGAGCATAAAAGACTTTAACCTAGGTTTGTTACTGTTTATTAACATAAACAAACTTTAGGAGTATATTTTAGGCCTAATTTTAATTAATACATAAGACTAATTAAGCCATGTGCATATTTTAAGATCTAATGAACCATGTTTGATCAAAAGTCTTGATCTAATAGAGCAAATATAAAAGACTTGATTTGAAAACCAATGGCTAGTTTTCAAAGAAAATTTCATGGGGAGGGCCATGTAAGCACTAAATGATAAATCCAAAGATTTGGCACACCTAAAAAGATAGAATTTGCACAAATGAGGCTATCCATAACATCTAAGGCATGAACTAATTTATGAAGTCCACCACTTTCACAATTAAAGCTCCAAGAAACCCTAGTAGAACGACATAAAGCCTTAATTCTTGACTATTGAGACATAATTGCATTAAACAAACTCAAATTTCATCTTGAGCAAATAAAATCCAATCATACACTTAAATCAATTAAGGAATTATGGTATCAGCTAGGCAATAATGGAAAGAAGAGGTAGAATTGTATTTGTCTATGGACAATGAGGGAAGATGTTTTGGGGACATAGAATTAGACATTGGGGCACTGAACAATGGAATGAATAATTGATCAAAAATATTATTTGATATTAATGAAATGAAACCTATCACTTATAAAAAACAAAGGATCATAGTAACCATGAGTAAATTTGATGACTTGGTTATAATTTAAATGTCTGGTCTTCACTTAGTAGCTGCAAAACTAGAGGTACTCCATTACATAGATATCCTTGCACCTATGTTTATCAATTGTAGAATTGATGGTGAATGGATAGTTAGGGAAGATGTGTCAAAAGGGATAACATATATTTCCCATGTATATTTTGAGGGATACTATAAACTCCTTAGGACTTATATAGACCTCCCCATTATCAAGAAGTGGACAACCAAGCATAATTTGGACACTATTGTAAGAACTTGGTTAAACCAGGGAACCCACATATCCAAGAACCATGATGGGAAGATCCCTATTATACAATTCAAATAATGAATTAGGATCATCATGGACCTATTGAATATAGCTTTAGGGGCAACCACCACAACCTATGTTGAACCCAAAAGGGTTTCCTACATATATTTCATGATGGAAGAGAAGCTAACTCCACCTATTGAAGAACTGATTAGCATCCACTTGGGAAGACAATTATATGGCATAAAAAGGAAGACCAACCAATAATTCACCATGATGTCCTATTTATTGGACTCATTGATGGCCTCCACACATATTATTGATATCAAGAAACTATCCTCTCATAGCAAGATTACCATATCCCATAACTATTCAAAATTATATATCTTTAAATACAAGGGTCACATGCAATTCATTTATGATTGCATATATCCTACTTTGGTTAATACTATCATAGGGAACCCCATACTTAGAGTGCACCCCCTAATCAAGAAATATGTAAATCCCATGGGTGACATATGGTATTACCCATATTACACTATCATCAGGATGGAAGGAGTCATGACTTAATGATATAGATTGTCAGTCCATGTCCCTATCAAATGGGTTAAATAGGAAATTACTTCCCAACTCCTCCAAGGTATTAAAAACGTATGTGGAGAGAAGAGGAAAGGAATTCTACATCGTTTTCCATTATTTATTATAAAAAACATGATTCATGGTTGGAAATAGTTGGACATTATGTCTAGACACATAAATGCCTTCTATTTTCAAAAGGATGACCTCAAGGAATAGGACCCAAATTACAAAGTTTCCCCCCATATTCAATCCAAGTAGTTGACCAAGGTTCCCTATGTGCATAGGGTTAGCCCATATGACCATATCTACACCAAGCCTTCAATCTTTGAGGAAGTGCTAGCCAGGTGCAGGCAACATGGTTTCAAACTTGAGCATAGATTAAAAAGAGAGGAGAAGCCAACTAGAGAAATCTAGAAGATAAACCCATTATAATATCATCTATTACCTTCTACCTCAAGTGCACCTATAAGACTAATTTTTTTTTAATTGCTCTAAATTCAAGGACCTAATGAGAGGAAATTGGAAGAAAGGCCAAGATAAGGTCATTCATCATCAGTTCCACTTCCAAGACCACCTTCTCTAGTAGAGCATATTAATATGATTGCCCTAGAACCATATGAAATAGTTGAAGGATTATTTAAAAATATTGTAAAGACCTATGGATCATATTAGGAAGATAAGGAAATTGAGGAAGCCACAATTTAGTTGGCATAATTTGAAGAATCCCAGGCAGGTGAGATGGAAAAGGGAAAGGAAATAGATTCTGATTTAACCCCTATATCACAAAATTAAAGGGAAGCAGAGATGGTCCTTATTCTTAGGTCCTCCAAAAGGCAAAAAGTGACATGGACCCATCCTACCAATTAGGTTAAATTATTTAGTGATGAGTTACTCATACATGGACCTATCATCCTTGACTATTTCATATATGGAAAGCTCCAAAAGATTCCATCCTAGTCACATTCATTGGAATTTATGATCACTACAAGTATTAGAACCCATGATGATATCAAACCTTGGATTAGAAAGCTCATGAAGGATCAAGAAGAAAGGAGTATTATTGAGGCAACTAAAGAGAGTGGAAAAATAATGAAGGATCTTGGAGCATCAAGTGGTACTGGGATTGAGATCCTAGAGGTATCCAAAAAATTTGAACCAGTAGCCACTATGTAGTACAATCTAGACATAGTTGTGTTATAGAATGTAACAACAAAGAAAGCCATTATAGGTACTAAGGAGTTCACCTTCTAAAGAGTGGATCCTTTTATGGTTCTAAATCCTATGAAAGGGAAAATAGTAGGGGAGCACCCCATCCATCAAGAGTACATATCAAGTTTGATTGAGGCCCAATCAAAAATGACCTTAGTTGGGGTCAAGGGAATGAAACAAAGAATCGTCAACCTAGAAAAAGAGAAATAGAACTTGGAAGCATAGGCTACATTTTTAGTCCCTAAGGACATATTTAAAAGATTTAAGATGATGAAGCTCATAAAATTAAATTGACCCACCAAGCTAAGATGTTACATGAATTAGTCATTTAATGGCAAGACTCAAGAGACCAAACAACTAAATTGATCAATGTGCATACTAAAAAATAGGTCCAAAGCATTAAAATCATCAAATTGGGACATTTGAACATCCTCTTGGGAGTCATAGTGGATAAAATATATGACCTAAGAACTTAGAATAATAGTGTGAATAATTTCATGGAGGATAAGAACTTGATAGATAGAATGGAGAAACTCTTAGAGACCCTATTGGCAAACACCTCTCAACCCACTACCACAAGCATGATAGATGATGAAGAATTCAAGCAAAGAGTTAATGTCTTCATATAAAACATCAAAGAAAACCAAGGCTAATCTATCAAGGATAATTATAAGGTCCTTGACATCATCCTTACCTCAAGAAGTTAGATTTCAAAGGCATAATTCATCCAATAAATCATGGCAAAAATTGATAAAGAATTCAATACATTGGCAGATCAAGAAGAGGATTGTTTGATGAAACCTGTGGTAGATGTTGAGCTGATTAAAGAACAACACACTAGGGTGAAGGACATACTCAAGCAAAGATAACCAAGAGGACCCAACAATGTAATATGAAAATAATATTCTTTTGTAATGCATATATGCTAGTCTATTAGCATATATTAGTTCTATTTGTCAAATTTGATGTAGGAGGTCACATGTATTATAATCTTTGTATGAAGGAAATTTGTCCTTATCATACATATAGATTTTTTGATAAGTTAACTAGTACACCACCTATTTTATCTATAAATAGGTAAGACTTACCATTTTATAAAGGGAGGGACTTTGAGCAATTGTATACAAGAAAGAATTTTAATACAACTAAGGAATTCTGAAAAGATTATCTAAATAGTGTGTTAAAAGCTAATGCTATCTCCCAATTACATGTTAATGTCTTAGATTTGAATGGTTATTTTCATTTTGAGCTATATTTTTTTTCATAAGGTTGTTAATTTTTACTATGCTAGATTAGCTAAAAGATCTTAGGTATACTTCATTTCATTTGCTTTGGATTTAGATGTGCTCATGATTTTCATGTTACAGTAGTAAATTCTTTAAATTAAATCTAGTTCATACTTGTGACTTTTATATTTCCTTTGATGCTTGCATATTTTATGATGGAATATAGGTTCATACTATTTTACATCATAAATTGGTTCGTGTGTGCTCAAACCAATTAGAACCTTGTCATGATATTTGAGATGGAAGCTTGCAATCACATTTTCTTTTCTACCTTACCCTCCCTTTTTCTATTTTCTTTATCAAGTCTAAGTTTAGGTTAAGATCATTGTTAATATCCACTTAGGTTAGTTTTTGGATCATAAATATCACAAAGTTTCAAATATACAGGACCATGGTGGCTCCCAATCACAAAATTAAACAAATATTATGGACAGCTCTCACACTCTGCTTCTATTCCACCAAAAACATCCCAAATTACCACAAACTACAACTCATGCCCTAGATCCTGAGTAAAATGAGAAGTGTTCATCAACACTAAGAGCACCTATGAGGTAGTTAGAAGCATCAACACTTCCTTAAAAAATATTTTTTTAAAATTAAAATCTCTCCCAGGGGTTAACCTAAGCATGTTTCTTATGTCAGTTATGGGGGTAAATACCAAAGAGTCATATATAAATACAAATCTACCCAAGGGTAATTTTAAATTTATAAATTATATTGAAATTCACTTACATTTTGATAGATATATTTTTACATCCTTGAGACATAATCCAAGAAGCATCCAAATTTGAAAAACCCTCAAAGGAATAGTTACAAACCTATGTCTAAACATAAATGCGAGGTCAAAGTTGCTTGTTATAAGTCCTAATATATTAATTTCCTTTTTTAATTTTATTTTTTTTATACTTACACTAATATCATGTTGTTTAATAGAATCGATACTTAGAAATTTATATTCGGTTCACATGATATGTTGAGATAATATGATTTTTGTAATACTTTTATGTATGAATTACTTGTTTATATATTACTTAAGATTGTTTCAAGTTATCTTGCTTCGTATATTTAGTGTAGATAAATTTTATGGGTGAAATGATGTGAAAGTTGTAGGAGGTTAGGTAAGGAAAAAGGGACTATGCTAATCATGGGTGCTTAAAGTATTAGATAATTAGTAATGTACATGACACCAACAATCAAAATGAAATCCTAGTTGTTTATTGTTATTTAGTTTTGAGTCTTTGGCATTTTTGACTTACTTGATGATATTCATACCATTTTACATATATTGAAGTTATCTTAACCTTATAAGGAGTAAAAAAGTTGAATAGGAACCCAACTTAAGTTTCCACTTGTAAAAAACTTGAATGAATAATATACCCAAGTTTTTATGGTAGAAAAAAGTAGAGAATAGATATTTTATGTGTATTTAATGCCTTTTGACCAAAGGGATGGACTTAGATATTTTTGGGAACTTAAAATATATTTAGGATAGGCCATGTGACTATTTATGACATGGGGAAGAGATATAGTAATGGTCATGGGTGAGCTTTGCTTTCCCACATGGGTTTTTAAGAGAAGGTAAGGCTTTGGAAGACTTTTTTAAGAAGGGCCAAGGAATAGGAAGGGATAAGTGTCACCTTCCCATTGGCCATTATGTTTAATTGTTTTTTTATATTAGAGGAGGGAAATAATTAGAGTATTTTTCATCATTATATTCATTTTAGATGTGAGTTTGATATTACTAAAGATGAATAATCTTGGAATATATAAGGGTTACTTGAAATAAGGCACCTTGTACAATGAGTTTCGACATAGGAACAACTGGAGGTACCAAGGTTCATTCTTTGATTCAAAAATAGTATCTTATTCTCTTCTGGTGTGATATTTTTCAAAGGGTTACATGACAATTTAACTTGCCCTTTTTTATGGTTTATTTACCATGGTTAGGCATATGACCACCATGTTCCTTTTATTCCTCTTATGATTTCTTGTTATTTTGAAATCCATTTATTTGACTTAAAATTATATTAGTATGCTGTTGAAATGGGATTAACTTGTGTGTTTTATATATTCCTTAATTTAGTAGGTTTTGGGCATGGAAAATACGTTCTAAAACCCTCATACATGTATCTATTTAATGCGATTTTAGAAATAATAAAATTAATTATTTCCAAAGTCCTCCCATGGAAAAGGAGAAGGATTTGAGAAAGGGAAGTATTCCAAAGTCCTCATTTTCCCACCCCATTGAGTGGAAAGAAGAAATATTCATCCAAAAGAGTGATTATTGATCCTTGTTTAATATTTTAAATTATTTTATATGTCATCTATCTTCAAATGCTTGATATTTGTGTATTGAAATGGTTTTTGTGTTATTGATTGGATGTTAGTTTGAGCCCTTGCTTATAGAGAATAATATTATGTCAAGCCTTATAACTATGCTTATTTCTTCTCCCTTACAAATTTCCTTACCTTACACTTTTTGGTACTACCTATGCTTAGAGATGGGATTCCTCAGCTCGAGCATCACAAAAAAGTTATTTAATGATGGAAAAATATTGAGAGTTGAGCCCCTCCTTAGTTTGGCCTTGAAATATGAATTGGATCTTGGATTGAAAGAGTAGTTTTCTATACTTATTTATGTAAATGTTTATGAAAATATAGTTGCATGTTGGAAGCCATTGGAATGTAATTAACTTAGTTTTCAAATTTTGGGAAAGGAAGAGAAAGTGTACCTTGTTGTGTATTAAAATCATTGTGACATTCACTTTATGTACCTTGTTAAAAGAAGGGGAAAATTTGTAATTAAAAGACATTATATTTTAGTGAATTATTGAATTTTTAAATATGTATGACTTACAATAATGCAAAGGAAATGATCAATTTTGTCTTAAAATGTTCAAAATGGTATGATTTTTAATAGGCTCAAAAAAGGGCTAGTTAATTATACAATTTTTTATTTGAATTAATTTCACCTAAATCTTCCAAATCAATTGTTTTTATGATAGTGGATTCTACCATGATTTTGATCATTTCACAGAATAATTTTAGGATCCATGAAATGAAAGTTATGATTTTTTAAAGGAAGACTACTGATTATGCACTCATTATTTTAATAAAATAGACTAATTTCATGCAATTATTTTAAACTCTTTGTGAGGCATAATATAACTTAAAATAAGTTTTGAATTAAGTTTGATATTTTTGGAGTTTAAAAAAAATTGTTTAGAGTTTTGAGTCACTATTTTTCTTGTAATTAAAATTTGAAATTTGTTACTCTATAAGTCACTTTAGATTTACAAATTTTATTTTTTTTTAGGTTAGTACCCTTTATGTAGGGTAGATAGCTGTAAATATGGTGGTCATTCATATGAAAGTGTAGCGAATGGTTTAAGGATCAAAGGGGTCAGTGAAGTAGTCTAAGCATGTGTCATGGTTTCATCTAAATAGTATGAATTTAATGCATTAAAGGTGGTAAGAGGTGGCTATCAGTCAATGGTTTATTGTATAAACCATAATTTAAACCCATGTTACTCGCCTTTATAATTGGGGTGATCAATGTGGGTTATTATGTTTATAAATTCCCACGGTTTGGTAAGTCAATGTTTTCATTTTTTATTTTTATATGTTTTAAATATTAAAAATTATTTTATATCACTTTTCATATATAGTTCAAATATCTTAATGTTTTTTGTCTCTAGTTTATTTTTTCCAAAACCAAAATTTTATGCCTTTACCTATACATTTTTTATTTGTGGCCACTTATACTAGATAGAATTCTTAGGGATTGGGTGACCCAAAAGGGACCCTCCCCCTCAAATTTTCCCTTCTTCAATATGGAAGTGATTTAAAGGCTTAGAAATATGTATTATTTTTAATATAAATGACCATTTCAAAATAGATGTCATTTTAGCCTTAATGGTTTTTGTGGGCTCCTGGAAGCCCTAGAATGGGTTGAACCCAAAATGGACCCACATTAAAATTTTATCCTCTATCATATTAAAGTAATTTTAAAACCTTAAATTAAAATTAAAAAGGTACTTTCTTCTTAACTTAAATGTTGGTAACCATTAATGGTTGTAGAAGAGCTTGAAACTCCTTAATAACTATTTTGAAAATTATGGGAGACTAAGACATCCTAGAGACACTATGAGAAGATAGATACATGAAAAATAAACCTAAAAAACTTTGTATCAGACACTTTGAGAAGATAGATACATGAAAAATAAACCTAAAAAACTTTGTATCAAGATATAAATTTAAAATGATATAAAAATTATTTAAGTTATAAATCTTAAGTCATCCTCCAAATATTCCTTCCTCTCAACCAAATTTGAATTTTACAATTTGAAAAGTGAAATAGAAGCATTTAATAAATTTCATAAGGATTTTTAGGGTTTACTCAAGTTGACATAAATTGAAAGTTTAAATATAATATATCCTATGGTTGAGATGGGATGCTCCATCTGAAGGAGCCAAGAAAACATATTTTAGACCCTTTTTAAGGTCATACAAAAACTATCATATATTTTGTTAAGCCATTTCCATAAAACTAACTCAACTTGAAATTAGAATTAAGTTATGACTTAAAGTTCAAACTAAGCTTGTGATTGCTTGAAATTACTTGGGGACCCATTTGAACCTCATGAAGAGTTAGGATGAGCTATAGTGGTTTCTTGAACATAACTCATTTTAGTCTATCTTTTAGTTTTGACCTTAGGGCCATGGGGATGCTAGGTTTATATAGGTAATTGTAGGTTAATGGAGATATTGTAGGTCAATTAGAGAAAGTGGGGACAACATGGTTGTATAAAAACCATGTGGACACTTGTGTTTTACAATAAATGTTGTTTAGGCATGATTTTTGTCTAATGTGTTGTGTATCTCATGCCATAGGTAAGATAATGGTAGGTGATGTGGATGTGTATAATGTGTGTTGTATATTCTCAAAAAAATTGGTTAGTTTTATGTGTATTTCCTCATGAAAATTTTTGGGCATGAAATATATTATCAAATATTGAAATCCAAAACATCAAATTTCATTATAGTGGATCACTATTGAGCACATATACATAGGTGGGAGAATTAAATGTGGTTTGAACCCTCTTTAAATTAATAGAATGTAGGCAATTATCAACCACTAAATATGGAGTGGTTGAGGATATCCCACCCATATTTTACCACCCTTATTTTAGGTTAAGATAGTGTAAAAAGTGGAAGTAGATTTTTAATGAAAAGGAAGACAAAATTAGGATTTGTACACAAGATCAAGGTTAATAAATCACACTAAAATCATCTAGATAGGTAGGCATAATGATTTATGGTAGAATAAACCAAAAAAATACACATAGATAGTACTGGTAGATATTGGATATAACTTGTTATTATAGGTGTCTAGGATTTTTTAGTATCATCTTGGAGATTTTGACAATCTATTTCCTAATCCAACTAGTTACTAAGTAATTACAAAGAATTACAATGGAATGTACACACATAATGAGTATTATAAAATATATATATCAACTAAGTGCCTTTTTCTTGGTCATTTCTATCTTTATTAAGCACAATCAATATCTATTTAACAAATTATATCTATGTAGTTTATTCCATATCTTATGCAATATTAATTTCAAAAGTTTGGCCTATTTAGATGCACTAGATCCAAAATAAGTTAAAACATGTTAGTGAACTTGATCTTTAAGGGTGATAAACCCTAGGTCTTCCCTTAAAGTTTCATATTTCCTTCTTAGGGTTCTATATTTATTTCTTTAAGGTTTTAAATCTTATATGACTTCCATTTGTTAACATAAGTGAACTCTATCATAACTAATAATGGATTTTGATATTGTGAATTCTTTAATTCAAGCTATGATTGTAATGATTTCATATTTTTTTAATAATATGTATTTTTTTTTACAATGCATGCAATATAATGAGTTAAATTTAATAGCACTAAAACTAAGGATGGAATTAATAATGAATAATTATTAAATCTCATTAATAATGCATATTGTATGAATATCCAATATCGGATGTTTCTAATTACTACTTGACATCAAAGAGTGTATATATTGATAATTTTTATCTTTTTATTTTATTGATGATCCCCCTTGTAGGATTTGTTAGAACATAAATTTACATGACTAAATATCCTAATGAGTGCATTGGGAAAGGTGTGTGGTTAGCTTGTGGTAATTTTTGAGAGATGTTTATATACTATTCTATCATACCTTCATAAATATTATCCTGACCTCCTCTGAGTCTCTTTCCTTCTTCCTTATCCATGTATTTTTATCTAGTTATGTATCCACCTTGTATTTCCTATTGCATTGTCATAAATCATTCAATTATTTCCCACCTATTTATCATTTTATTATACTACGCCAACCAATACACTTTTGAGTCTACTTATGTCTTCTTTGTTGTATTATGATTGATGATATAATATTAGGCTGACTGATATTAATATACTATTTCAATATGGATTAATACCATTGGATTAGAGTTACATATGAATTCTAGGTTTGGATCCATATATATATGGGTCATAAATATCATTCCCAACACACAAAACACTCATCTACTTTGTTTATGCTTGAAATTATTCCCTCAAGTAGTCAAATGAGGAGTTAGAGGATAAAATATAATTCTTATGAAGGTCAACTATTGTTCAAGATTATTGAATCTCAATAGGAGTAAGTTGAACCAAGGAGATGTCTTATAGTCTTTGGATTCCATAATTAAGTATATAAAGGTATTAATCCTTACAATTTGAGGTATTCATGTACAAAAACTCTTGAAAAGTTATACTAGATCCAAGGGGGAGATTGATGTGTTGACAAGTCAATCCAATTTAAGTATGCTTATCTCTATTCTATTTATTTTTATTTTCATAGTAGATAGATTTTTTTACTTATTTTTAGAGTAGCATGTATTTTGTTTCCCTTGCTTAAGTTACTTGTATGTTGAATAAGCTCAAGTATTATAGGGTTCTTAGGATTTACATTAAAATCATAGTTTAGGACTTATTCTAGGCCACATTTTCTTAGAATACATTAAAATCACCCCTTATGGCGTTTATATTTTATTTATTTTAGTTGGTTTACCATATTAGATATAGGTTACCCTTATTTGTCAGTGCTTTGTATGTGGTTTCATTTTTTAATTGTTGATACCCATTTTACAACCATTTATATACATAATTGATTTTACCTTGATACCTAATCAGAAATGATATCCCATAGCTTAGGTGTAGGCTTTGGAACCTTATACTAATGATATTGAGTGTTGATTACCATCTACTATATCTATATCTATTAGTCATACACCTCTATTTTTGCATGTATAGAGGATCTAGTTTTATATATTATTTATATCCTATTATATATAGAAATAATATTGATATATTGATCATATTAGCCCACATACATCCTGGTGAACCCAACATCAATCCAATCACATCATTGGTTTGATTGTCTTCCCTTTTCTAGATTTATAGTTTTTTCATCATAATGTCTCATTTTTATATATTTTTAATGAAATCAAACCTATTTATATTATATATGGTTTCTCTTTCATTATTTCCATGTACACTATTGATGAAAAACTTCTCATAGTGTAGTTTTTAATCAATCTCAACCTAGGTCCACCAAGTGTAATATGGTTAAAATAAATCTAAATATATACCTAAGAGATACAAATAAATTTATTAAAAACATTAAAAATAAGTACATTAATACCCCAAACAATAATGAGTCTTAATATCATCAATTAGTCTACTCCAGTAGCTAGGCCAATAAAAAATGCTCCTCCTCTCAGCACTAATGTTAGAAAACTTCCCCTTAGTAGTCATTATCTCAACAATCCTAGAAATTTTATTCAAAATCATCCTATATATATATATATGTGTGTGTGTGTGTGTGTGTGTGTGTGTGTGTGTGTGTGTGTGTGTGTGTGTGTGTGTGTGTGTGTGTGTGTGTGTGTGTCCAAATTCCTATCACAAGGAGACAAAAAAATATCCCTTACATAAAGTTCTAATAATAATAATAAATTACTACAAATGCAAAACCTCATTTTCAAAATGGCCAATCAATCTCCTCACGTGATTGTAAATCAACCTACCAAAATTCATTCCTCCTTATCTTATAGATGATAATGTAAACATAATCTACCAAATCTAATCCAAAATAAAATGCTTCAAAATTTTCAAAAATAACCTATATCTCCCTATATTGTGTCTATGGATATTGGTAGTATTTCTCTAACTATCACATATGACAAGATTAAGTATAATTCATTACATCTTAAGTCATTTATAAAACTTTATAAGGATTGGATTCAAACCAACACCTATGAAAGTGCTAAAATTATAACCAATACCTTATTTGGATATTTTTTACAATGTTGAATAAACTTCTAGATCACTTAGTTACAAAAATAGAATAATTAGTCAATGTGTTAGTTAAGGAATTCCAATATAAAAAATTTATGAAGAATAGCCTTAGTAATTTCACTAATTCTAATAAATTACATAAGGAGTGAATTCATGATTGCATTAAGTGATGGAAATTATTAATGCATAAAATAGATCATAACATGAGGGTTGATAATCTCTTCAAGATTTTTGTTACTGATACAAATCCTCTCTTCAATAAAAATCTATGACCTTCTCCCCCAAAAATTTAGAAGGGGATTTCAATAAATAAAAAAGACAATACTTCCTTATGAGTCAATTTGAACCATCTCAAAACATAGATAAATAATATTTTCAAACATCAACTAATGCAATCAATGCTAACACATTCCAAAATAAGGCTCCCAAATAATTTAAAGCATGATCTTTCAATACAAATAATGAAAAACCTACCCACCCTCCCTTAAGTTTCAAATAAATTAGGATGTTAATACTTCCATTTAGACCTACTATCCATACTTATTAACCAACACCATGGTTTTATCCTAACAAGTTTTATTGGTTTCACACAAATTTTGATCATTCACATGAGACATGACTTGGACAAAATAAATTTGATCATGATCTCATCTTAGGTGAAAACCTCAACCACTAAGTTATCTTCAAAGATCACTATAAATAATATGAAAAATGTATCTAAAAAACAATCCAATGACTCCAATCAACCTCATCAATATAACAAATCTAAACATCAATACTAAAATAAGAAATCCCAAAAACCTCATCAAATATATAATCCTAATAAACAAAATTCTTAAAAATTTGCATATGTTATTGAAATAAATTATGACAATTTATATAATAAATCTTAATATGTGAATTCATAAAAGGTTAACTATCATCATAATTCTACTCATAAATATTCCATTACTAAAGCTAATAATCCTTCCCCTGATGAAATGCTTCTTAAGGATACCACAAATTCTACCAAAATTTTGAGTAGTGATGAGTTTGTTCCACCATTAGAATCTAAAACTAGTGCTCAAAATACTTATACTACCATAGATTATAATCTAATCCTTTAAATACACTTAAATATCATTATGTATCTTACCAAAAAACATCCCAACAGAACTTCCTAGATGAGCTTAAACCCATTCCTTTCAAGATTCCTTTAATGTAACTCATAATAACACCACCATATCATCAAAAATTTATCAAGTAACAATTTCAAGACATATATTAATGAACATCCACAAATGAAACTAAACCATCTACTCAACCTTAAGAAGGTCGAACACCTATGAAAGTGCATACCGTTGAAACCATCCATCATTCTCCACTTTATAAAAAACTCTCTATAAAATTGATTTAGGATGACATGAAAAATGATGAATTATTTTTTATATACAACTACCAACCTATATTTGTTCATATCATGATCAATATGTCCAAATAGGGAAAGTATTAGTGGATGAAGGTTTGGGAATCAATGTCACTTCCCTATGGCTAATGCAATAAGATGTTATAAACATGATCTTGAAAAATAAGAATTACATGTCATGTATTTGAAAATACTAACCAAAATGATCTTGGTTTTATTTGGATCCCTCTTACTATTGGAACCAAAATATTACTCACCAATCTTATGGTATCGAACCTTACACTATCTTACAATCTCCTTTTAAGTTATCCTTAGACTCATCACATGCAATTTATCAATTATTCTAGTATCTAATGCATAAAGTTCACTCATGATGGAAAGTGTTAAAAATATGAAGTTGATACAAACACATGAGATATCAAACTACCTAAACTTAAATGCTAATATAATATTCCTACTATTACACACATTAATATCCCTCCTATACTTGAGTCTGTTGACCTACATCCTAATATGCAAGTCAATCTCGTTGAATATGAATATGGTAAGACCAATAAAATTAAAAACATTTTTAACACCACTAGATTTCCATATCATATATTTGAATTTGTTTTTCCATCTCTTTCACTACAATATATTATCATTCCCTTGTTTAAAGATGATAATGAGAGCCCATCCTCTTGTAATGCTAATGAAGCTTCCTATATGGAAGATGATTTTAAATGCAATGAACTTGGGGTGGATAATGTTTTAAAAGACTCATTATCACTTTGTCTAAGATATTTTAGTTAACTCGGTCTGTTCATTATGTATACTTCTAATGATAACTCTCAAAAAGTCACACACACATGCAATATTTCCCATCTTGTGATAATGATTATACAATTTCCCAAGCCTAATCATGAAACTTAGATGTACTCCATTAATAATATTATATTTTTATATTTTTTTAACTTGGATGTTCACTTTGATTTAATTCCACTTATGAAGAGTATGATGATGAACTCAAATGATATGTCCCTCCCACTAATCAACCCTAAAAAAACACATTGGTCTCTTCAATAGATATCTAACTTTTCCAAGAAACATAAGCTAATAAATATTTTGAGATCATTTCTACACATTCAAATATTTCTGACTACATTGACACTAATGATATATTTTAGAGTCACTTAGGTCTATTCAACTGTATCAATTTGGCCTATATAGTTTAGTCACATCAGCTTAATTATAATGAACAACACCTATAAAATTTCCTCTAGACACTTTGAAATGTATTTATTAGATTCTATACATTGATGATATAATATCAAAACTACTCTTGACAATTTAACTACATTGGATAGAACCTATAAAGTGTCAATATAGTGATAAATATTCATATGATCATAGCTATAATGATAACCATATCTCTATCTTATCCAATGATATCAATTATTCCAATACAATTGAGACTAGTACACATCCTAACTATATCGACCTTGATAACACAATTTAGCCCAGTTATGTGAAAACAATTTGTATAAACATGGTTAATCCTATAAAAAAATTATGAAACACCATATATATATCCATAAATTAAATTAGATTCCAAAGTTACTATTGTGAGATAGATCCATAAATTAGTTGATAATAAAGGTAATAGTTTAGTTGATATTGAGGTAGACATTGATTATTATGTCTCATTACATAGTCTACCTAGTGATGAATCTATATTAGAACTCTTTCATGCAAGGGATCCTGAAATTCCCCACTAACATCCTAATCTTGGCCCTTTTGAGGATACTTCCCCTTAATTTCAAAAATTTATTGCTAATGTATATCATAAATAATATTCCCTTTCCAAGCTTCCCCCAACACCATATCATTTCAAACATGGAAATCCAATGCTAATTAAGGAAACTAGGGAAGTCAACTAAGGAACACTTGAATATCCCTAAGTTATCCTTACTTATAAGGAAATGTACCTAGAATAAAAAGATAGATTTAGTGAAATAATTCATATATTCAAGGAATATTTGTATTGGTCTTATGAGTACATGCCCTAAAATGACCTTAGCATTGTTATCCATAACATAGTTACTTATCTTGATGAAAATCTTATACATGAAAAGCAATAAAAGTTTTCCAAAGACATTTATACACTTTTCAAAAAAATTATTATTATTATACTAATATCTAAGTTCAGAAAACCTATATATTATTTTGAATGGGTATCTACCATAGTACTTGTTCATAAGAAAGTCACAATTTTCATCTATATTCTATTAAATTTTGTAATCTCAACTTAGCATGCCCTAAGGAATTTTTTCCATTACCTTTAAAAGATGAAATTTTTTATTCTATCTTTGGATATTAGAATCTTTATATCATGGATTATTTTCCATGATAAAATTAAATTCACATAGTCCCCAAAGATCAACATATAACCATGTTTATTACTGAGTGGGGCCTATATTATTATGTTAAGATGTCGGTTGACATTAAAAATGTTAAGGAAACTTATTAACATGTAATGACCCATATGTTTCATGTTATTACCTATAATATATTGGATTATTATTTATATTATCTATTATATAAGTCTAAGAATCATGAATATCATTGTTGATACTTATATATCATCCTCAAACACTTAATCAAGTATAATTTCAAGATCAATCCTAAAAAGTGTGTATTCGGTGTTACGTCTAAAAATATTTTAGGATTATTGGTTTCATGATAATGGATTGATTTATATCATCCTAAGATATAATTTATTATTGACATGCCTTGACCTCAGTACACTCATATCCACACCTATCTTAGAAAGATTGGGAAAATCCTTAAGCTTGTTTCTAAGTTGGCTTACCAAACTTAGTTTGTAAACTATATTCTCAAGAAAGGTATTAAAATTTAATGGAATAATTCTCTTAAAATAAATCCCTAATTTAATTTCCTACCTAATGACCTCCTTCTAGTGATTTCCCTTTCATCTTGTATATGGCTTCTACCATCATCTTAGTTGGGGAAATTATTATATAATAAGATCAGTTTGGAAAATAGTATGATTTATATTACATTATACATACTTTTATTGATTATTATAATTAATATAAGGTTGATCATGACTCTCTCACTATATAAATTTCCACTAAATTTTTTTAGTACTATATATTTTATCATACTACCTATGTCATAGTCCATTTATACCCTTTCTATAATTTCTTCTCTAAGGCTTTCTTAACTATAGATTATATTGAAAAATGAATGACCATATTGATGGAGTTTGACCTTAGGATCATTATCCAAATTTTTTTTAATGGTTAAGTTAATTCCAATAAACTTACCACATGTTGTACTTAAAACCATTTTTCACACAAAATTTTTTAATACATCAAGAATTCAATTAATTACATTTTTAACTATACTAGTCTTAATGTCATTTTGAAAAGTATTATCATTTTATTTGTCTTCAACCATCATGTTTTTGATCCCAATAAGAGTAGATCATGTTTTAAAAATGAATCATGTGAATATGAATGTGACAACATAGAGATCAACACTAGTGAAAATATCATATGACATTTATGTGATCTAATTCTTATTTACTTTGGTGTTTAGTGGCACTAAATTCTCATTAAACTTGATACTCATTGAAATTGGTGCTAATTTTATTTGGTATTTTAAACATATTCGATAATTATTTCATCTAGTGTTCATTTGGTCCAATTTGAATTGCAAGTAAAGCTAAAAATAAAATAAACCTATGTGTTTGTGATAAAGAAGTAGTAGGTGATTTCTATGTGAAGTGAAAGTTAATTCATATTCTCCATTAAGAATATTTTAAGGAATTAAGAAAAGGTTTTAATGGTGTTTCACACTCATATTTTTAAAAAAGGGTTTAATATAAAATATTTTAAAGTGATTTCAAATTAAACAAAGTGGCCTCTAATCTTCAACATTAATAAAGAAAGTGGAAATTTTGGGGGATAATACGAAATATTTAAAATGGAAAAGTGTAAGAATTCTCTCACATCCCCACCATGAAAGTAGATAAGTGGATATTTTAAGATTATTTTCCAAATTAGATATTTTTTGAACATTTTCTAAAGTGGATATTTTTATAAGGAATAATAAAATGGAGATTTTTAAAATACTTGCCAAAATGGAAATTTTTAAAAGATTCGCTGAAGTTGAAATTTTAAGGTGGAAAGTTTGTCACAAATTTACAACAAAAAAATGAAATTATTCTCCTTATCCCCACCAATATTCCCCAAATTCATATTTTTAATCAATAAAATACAATTATTAAAGTTTTAAAACAAATGGGAACTCCTTGTCTCCTTTTATTTTAATATAAATAATCAAGCTCTTTGCAGTTTAGCATTCAATTACCATTTTATATTGAGGATATATTTTTATAAATATTGAGTTGCCTTTGAACCTCATCATCATTCATAATATAAATTTGATGATGTATATCATTTACCCTATGCATGGTAAAGGTGTTAAGTTGGTGGATAAATAAAACAAGTCTAGCAATAGACTTGTACAAAAAAAAATCCTATCAAAGATTATTTGAATAATCCATGGTGAGAACAAGAAAATGAGGTGCCGTCCAAGGTTATTTAAAACACCATTCAAGGTAATTTTTAGGTTTTTAAAAACCATATAAATTCTTTAATCTATTGGAACTAAAAAATAAAGGAAAAGATACCAAGCTCAGCCGATCTAGCAAAGGATCTAGGATAAAGATGGGGTATGATTAAGAACTAAAAAAAATATTGTAAGGTGACATTTAGGGATGTTAAAACACCATCTAAAATCATGTTTTTTTCTCTAAGGACACCATCTAGCTCATTCAAACTTCATTTTGAGTTATCATAAATCATTTAGTATTCTATCTAAATGTTATTAGATGTCATTTAAAGATTCAAGTTCAACTTGAAAAATGTCATTCAATATGTTGTGGAACACAATCCAAGTATTTTGTTCCCATTTTAAATGCCACATGTGTAGTGTAGGATTGAAAAGAAGATTTGTATCTTTCTCTTGTTAATACAATTTTAAAACCCTAACATAAAATAACTCTATAAAAGAAACAATTACTTGTATATGTACTTTGGTAAGAAATAACAAAGCTAAGCACAAATACAAATAAGAAATAAAGACAACAAACCACCTTTACCTCCCTTATCAAATGAGATCATTAATTGGCATGTGATTATGTTGGTTCTTATCTTATGTGTGCAATGGAGTCTTTTTGTCAATGTAATGGCCTTATGGGCATCACCTATCCTTGTCCATATTTGACTTAGCTTGGATTTTTAAGAAATCTCGTAACAATTTAGCATTATAACTTTGGCTTTAGAGCTTGTTGAAAGAAAGAGATGGATCTCTTATTTATACATTAGGTAAATGTATTATGGCCTTTGGATCAGAAATGAGACTTGTAGTGGAGCTTGAGTCAAAAATGTAATTAATATTCTTTAATTAATAAACATGACTCATAAATCTAGATATTTGTTATATATTTTGTGAGGGCTTGACAACTCACAAAAGTGATAATGGAGAGGCCTAATATTTTGCATTTTTGAATTTCCAATTTTATAAATTCATTAATTTCACATGGATTATATAATTAAGCACTTAATTTTATTTAATTGGTTAATTAATTCTTCTTAGGGTTTTGGTCATTTTAGGAATTTGATTAAGTTTATTGATTAATTGGTCTAAAATTTTAGTTTATTAGGTTACAAATGGAATAGGGATGAATTTATGGGAGATTATCATTTCATATAGGATAATACCTAAAATAATATGCCTTGACATGATTTTGGGTAGTTATATCCTATGAATAAAAAAACTAGGACATCAAGTGATTTCTAGGCTTAATTTACATTATTTGGTAGAAATCAATCTAAAATTTGGTTGGAACATGATTGTAGATGAAACAGGGTGTCTACTAAAATAGGGTGTCTATAGTTTTCTCCTATTTGAGAAGGCATTGAAAGACACAAACATAATAACATCTTATCAAATAACTAAAAATACATTAAATTTCTTAGCTAATGCCTCAAAAGTGAGATGAATGAGCCCTTCATTCCCCCTTGTGGGATCAAGCAACAAATAGTGTCATCAAACATTCCCTCAAAATAAGAAAATGATGTGATTTAGAGGTAATAGGCATGGAAATATTTATTTTTCCAAAGGTGGTTATAATTAGTGGAAAATATTTCTACCTTAATATATTGTATGGGTCAAGATAATGATTTTCCCAAAAGCAATTATAGTCATCGACATAGTGAAAATTCCCTAGTAGGGTGGATGCAAGCATGATAAAATTCTACTTTGCCCCAGTATGGTGAATATGATTAGTGAAGGTTTAAATAATTTTCTTGATTATGTAAAATTAGTAAGGGAGATTACTTAATGGATCTATACTCACATATTAATAATAAGCTGGCACAAAAGATAGGCATGAATTTGGGCTACCTATTAGTACGAATATGCATGTCCTAACTAATAATTATTACTATTTATTTATGATTTTATTAATCTGAGTTTAGGTGTTGTTTGGGATATGCCAATTTTAAACAAGGAGAATTACTACCCACTACATTGTTTGATAGATACATTAACCTGATTTTATTTGTAGCTTGTGTTATTAGGTATCATAGTGATAGATAATTATAAAAACAATGTGTCCCTCAAGCATGGAAAACTTAGTTTAAATGAAAATATAAATCACTTAGTCATAAGATATGAACAATCAAATCCGAAGTGAATGTAATACAATAAGTTAATTGTAGGAATGAACATAAATTTATAATTTAAGTAAAAAATATTGGTAATCAAGACTCAAATGTAAATAAAGTGTAATGATCTTATGACAACCAAGGGGAAGGGAGGAAAAATAACACAATCCAAATTTAAAAAGTAAACAACTCAATCCCAAGTTTTAAGCAAGACTCAAGTGTAAAATAATTATCTTTAGACACATAACACATAAAAGGAAAAACCATAAAAAAATTTAAAAAATATCTAATGTGCATGAAATAAACAACCAAGCTAAAGTAATGCAATAAACAATGAGTTCAATCAAGATCAATAGACAACCTAAGTTAAGACAAAAGAATAAACAACTAATCTAAATGTTTGTGCATATGTAATAGAAATGTTATTCTTGGAAAAAAAAGGTTTCCCCTAGGCTATAGGGAACAACATTATTAGAATAGTTAGGGGGAATAAAATAATAAGGGGTGGCCAGGATGACTCCAGATACACTAGGCAAGTGGATTCTACCTATATAGTCCCATGGATACGAGGTCCAATGTGAACTTTAAGACAAATGTAATTCTCCTAGGATATGGGATAAAATAAAATGGTGATAATCAAAATAAATTTCTTAGAGAAGAAAGTGGGAATTGGGCTCACAAAATGGTGAGTGAATAGAGTAAAATGAAGGTGTCCCAATAAATCATGACAGCATCAAATATAGAAAATTCATGAAATCATGAAAGCATGGTTTAGGATAAAAACACACTAAAAGATAAGAGATGAGTGCTCACAAATGAACTTGGTTCATAATGTGTACTACATCTAATGCTAAGAATGAGAATAATCTCAAAAAATGGTGAGAGCATAAGAGGCCTATGACTCATAAAATAATAAGAGCATAAAAGGTCTATGACTCACAAAATAGTGAGAGCATAAATAAATTACAAATTAGTGAGAATGTAAATAAATCACAAAATAGTGAGAGCATAAATAACTTATAAAATTATGAGAGCATTTTGGAGATAAACCTAGAGGAAGGAATGATTCAAGAGAATGGTGAATAAAATCAATCACCAAAACTGGTTGAGCTTACTCTAAATTCACTAAGAAATTAGATGTTTCCTACATAGTCCCATGGACACAAGTTCTAACATGGACTTTAGGCCAAATTAAGTTATCCCATGATATGGGATAAAACACAATCATAAAATGAACTAGGAAAATGGAAATGGTCATGATAGAATCTAAGTGAAACACTTTAATTATACTTATTGACTAGGAGATGCACATCCTGAGTGGAAAGGATATAATATGAATGACCCAATGTTGAATATGGGCATGTTTTTTTGGTTTTTATAAGCATCTTAACTTAGTGGATAATTATGAGAAATAGAATGGGTTAACTCAAACAATGGTGAGAACTAGGCTAAGGTTACTTTCAAAATGGTAAGAGTGTTACTTAAAGTGATCAAAAAATGATGAGAACATTATAAAAACTGAGTGGTTACTAATGCATCAAGTTCAAATGCATAATGCACACAAAGGGGACTAAAAAAATGGAAATAACATTCATGGAAATTACTCATAAAATAGTAAGAGCATGATCTAAATTTTCTTGAAAAAGGAGGAGAGTGTTGGAATAAGGGTGGCCAAACTAACCTCAAAAAATATTGAGCACTGCCTACATAGTCCAAATGGACCTAAAACCACTATAGTCCCCCCCTATTTTAGAATATGAATAGGTAACATCAAGTTTGTGAATAGGCAAATGGCAACATATGGAACATGGATGCGATAAATGGCATGTGTAAAATGGATTTTTTCTAGGCTATCGGAGATAACAAGGGTCCATGATACTAATTTTCCCAAAGGTGGTCATAATCATTAGAAATAGAAATGATATACCACATGACAACAATGAAGGATACAATTGTGAAACCACTACCATACTTCCCTAAGATACTATATCTATCTGAAAGAATATTCTAAATGAATCAGAAGACTAAATTAGCTACTGAAACTTCATCTGAATCTTATCACTAAAGGTGCCCAAAGTACCAATAGATCAGAACCAAGGTAAAAAAGAGTGGGTAGGGGAGGGAAAACAACTTCAACAAATAGAGAAGGTATGAGAAGAATGGTATATGGTATGATATAATGAATGTGATATAATGGTATAATTTAAATGATCCTCATGGATAATACCTTGGGTCTCTTAAGTTAAATAACACTTGAGATGCATCATATTCATTAGTTTGTCAAGTTCATATCTTTTTGGTGTAGTCAACCTATATACTCTAGATCCATAAATAGAAACAATCACATAAGGTCATATCCAGTTAGGCTAAAAATTATATTTCTTCTTTTTCTTGATAATGGTGTTCTTTTGTTTTTCTTTGAGGGCAAGATCACCAAGCTCTAATTCTTTATGATTCACACACATGTTATACTGGACACGTAACTAGTTCTACTATACTTGAAGGCTATTCATAGTGACCATACATTTTTCATCCAATAGCTTCAGATCTTATAGATGAGCTACTATGTAATCCTCATCATCAAGGATATGCTTCAATGAGATGTGCAACGAAGGTAACTTGACCTCGACAGGAAGAATTACCTTGGTGCCATAAATAAGGGAATACAATGTGGGTATTATTATAGTATAATAATTAGTACAGTAGGCTCAAAAGGCATAAAATATTTATAAGCGCCAATCATGACTAGCATCATTGATAATCTTATTAGGAATATTAAGAATGGTCTTGTTAGATGCCTCTACTTGGCCATTACCTTGCAGGTAATATGCAATGGAAAAATATTGGGTTATGTTAACCTCATCACAAAGTGATTTGACATCCTTGTTATTAAATGAATTACTATTATCAAATATAATGTTGGATGGGATACCATAATGGAAAATGATATGGTTGAATATAAATTTGGAAATTTTCTTTCTTATCATGTAAGTGAGGGGTATAACATCAACCCACTTAGTGAAGTAATCAGTGGTGGTAAGGATATGCATATGGCCATTTGAGGTGGTAGGGTTGATCTTCCCTATGAGATTGAGTCCTCACATTGAAAATGGTCATGGGATGATCATTGGATTGAGTGTTCTTACTAGATCATGGAACAAATTTTCATGCCTTTGACATTATTTACATCATTTGACATAAGCAGCTACAACTACTTCCATGGCCAACTAATAATAACTATTATGTAGGAGATTTTTGGCAAGGACATCCCCACTAGTGTGGGTTTCACAAACTTCTTTGTGAACTTCCCTCAATGCTAATATAGATTCACTAAAAGTTAAATAATGAAGAAGAGTTATATCAAAGCTTATTTGATAAAGTGTGGGTTTAAGTAAGGTATAGTGATAGGCTTGGTGTGTGAAAGACTTTTGTTTCTTATGTGAAAGGTCTCATGGAAGGATTTTGTTTTGGAGGTGTTTATATAATTCAAAGTACCAAATCAAATTGGAACTAATAATATCACAAATTATTTCAATGGTCGAGGGTTGATGAGTAGGTGCTAAAAGATGTTCAATGAGGAAATGGTAGTCTCTTGCATTGTTTGTGTTGTGGATCAAAGAGGTAATTATAGCCATAGCATCTACCATCTTGTTATTAGATCAAGGTATGTGTTTAAACTGTATGTGAGAAATATTCTACTTGAGAGTGTCCACCATGGTTTTATAGGGTACAAAATTATCATCTTTGGTCTAGAATTAGTTTGTAACTTGATTAATGATAAACTATGAATCGTTAAAAACTAGTAGATGTTGAATGTTCCATTGTACTGCTAGATAAAGTCCTATAATAAGTGATTCATACTCATCCATGTTATTAGTATAAATAATTTTGATATGAAATACTTTTGGAATGATATCCCCTTATGGTGTTATAAAAAAAAAACCATCTCCTAATCCATGAGACATGAAAGAACTATCAAAATATAGTTCCAATGGCTGCTCTTCATAAGGTGTTTCTATAATAGTCATAATGGACTCATATGTAAATGCAAAGGTAAGTGGATGATTATTTGATATGGGAGATTTAGTAAGCCTATCTATAAGTAGTTTTACCTTAATGACCTTCTGATTGACATATTCAATCTCAAACTCACTTAGAAGCATGATCCACTTAACCATGCAACCCTATAAAGCTATTTTTGATAGTTGATACTTGAGTAGATCTACTTTGGCTATGACTATGGTCTGTTATTGAGCATGTAGTGATGTATCTTCTAGGATGCAAAGACCATAAATAAATAATATTTTTTAATTTGTGTATAATTGTGTTCATACACTACCACTATATGACTTAGATAGTACACTGCATGTTCTTTCCCATGCTCATCATGTTGGGCCAAAAGTTTCCCCAAGGCATTATTAATAACATATAGGTAAAGAAATAATGGCCTTCTTGGTATAAGTGTTATCAAAATAGGTATATTAGCTAAGTATTATTTTAGGTGCTCAAAGGCCTTTTGACAGTCTTTATTTAATGAAAATATAGTGCCCTTATTCAACAAATAAGTGAACAGGTGGCATTTATTAGTCAATTGTAAAATGAAACATCTAATAGACTATATTTTTCCATGTAAACTATAAATTTATTTCAAATTTGAAGGTGGAAGCATCTTGGTAATGACCTAAATTTTGGTAGGATCAACTTTAATGCCTTAGTGAGGGACAATAAAGCCTAACAGTTTGCCTGAAGTAATCCAAAATACACACTTCTTAAGATTAAACTAAACTTTATACTCACAAAGCCTTTCAAAGATCCTTTGTAGTAGAATTGGATGGTATACACAAGTCTTATATTTACCCAATACATCATCGACATAGTCATTGACAATATCATGGAATATAATAGTCATGGTCCTTTGATATGTTACCACTACATTCTTGAGTTCAAATGACATAACTTGATAGCAAAATGTTCCCCAAGGAGTTGTAAATGTTGTCTTATGTTTGTCTTTAGGTGAAATCTTGATTTGGTTAAATCCTAAAAATCCATCCATGATGGAAATCATTTCATACCCAATTGTGGAGTCAATAATCATGTCAATGTTCGATAGAGGAAAGTCATCCTTTGGGTAGACCTTATTAATATCTCAAAAATTAATGCACAATTTGATACCTTTTGGCTTTTTGTTGACTAGAAAAATATTGGAGATCCACTTTGAATAGTTAATAAGTACAAAAAACCAACATCTAAGAATTTATCCAATTTTTTTTTACCAAGATGATAATGTGAAGATGCATTTTCCTCATTTTTTGCTTAATCATCTTAACATCTAGATGAATTAATAGGTGATGTAGAACTAATGATGGATCCAAACCTATAATATTAGAGTAGTCCCATGTAAAAACATCTATAAACTCTCTTAGAAGATATATAATAATTTCACAATCCTCCTTAGTGAGGGACACACCTAATTTTATCTACTTGGGATCATCTAAAGTCCCAATATTGACCTCTGAAGTATCCTATATAAGAAGAGTAGAGCCTTCTTCCATCATAATTAGCAAATATGTGAACTAGAAAGCAATGGCAAAGTCCTATGGCCAAAATGGTGTCAAGGGCCATGTGACAAACACTTCAAGACATTCTCAGATAATTTACTCAAAAGTACATTACTCCTTTATACTGAGTTCAGACCCAAAGGCAAGTTTGATGGTGGTCTCCTGAGCTTCATTCAAGGAAAGGTGAACATCCTATCTAATGGTTTCTAAAATAGGTTTCCACCAAGAGACTAGAATTTTTATTTACTTTTTCCTTGGTCTAAAAGTGCCTCAAAGAGGTTTTCACTTTGGGACCTTAATATTTTAATTTTTTTGTTTTTGGCTAAGGGTGTTCACCCACTTTTTGAAATAGGCTATGGGATCCAATTTGATATAGAAACCTTGTTTATGATATCCCAAAGGAACATTGTCTCTCAGGCCCAAAAATTTATAAAAGGACTCATTATTATTGAAATTTTCTAGAGGTATTGGGGATTCTTATTGGTCCCAATCTATAAGTTGAGGATGATAAAGGGTAAGTGGTGAATGGTGGATTACTAGCATGATGATACAAATGGAATAGGTATCAAATAGGTTGGTAATAGCTAGGTATTTGTATATGTTATGATTAGACTCTAATTTTATACTATCATCATCATTATTAGTTATTATTGTAGGAACACAAATAATATATGTGGGGTCACCCCCAAGTAGTTTAAATCCAATACTATGAGTTCTTTTATACGTAGTTATGGAGATACGATTGATATTACCCTAATAATTTTCCCCTAGACCTCTATCTTCATAATCTTGTTTATTTATAATCATATTAGGGATGGGATACTTTTTTCTTTGGTATCAATTAGCCAAGTTATCATTATATAACCAAGAATTTTCTTTGGCTAGTGGGTCTTGCTCTTAATTAGTGGCTAGTGTGAAAATAATAGGCACTACACTATGAAGTTTTACTTTTCCCATTTATCTCCATTATATGTAAATTAGTTTAGCTTTGGGCTTGTTGACCAATTTTTTATCCATAGGCCAAAATTTTTCACCTTCTTTCTTCATTATTCAAAGGTAGTTGTTCCAGGATGCATAAGTTTATGCCAATATTTCTCTATTTGGTTCGACCTTAGTTTAACATCTCATTTCAACAAGTGATTGAACCAATTTTTTAGTTCAATGGAAAAGGTTCATGGTTGACAGTTCAATGGGTTTCGGTTCAATGGTTCATCGGTGCACATTGGTTGAACCTTGAACTATTGAACCTATCTTTGGTTTAATGGCTTTGGTTCAATGGAAAGAGTTCATCAGCTTTTGATTCACTCCCCATCAGCGCGCAATGATTGAACCTTAAACCATTGAACCAATTTTTGGTTCAACGGGTTTGGTTCAAAGGTCTATCCTTAGCTGAAGGGGAAGTCCAAGTCAAAGTGTCCTAGTAGAAGGCCGGCACTTCAAAAGAAAGGGACCCAGGTAGGGGTAAGTTCAAATACAAAGCTCAAGTTCAAGATTTGATCAAAATTGGCTAAGTCCCAATTCCTTCAGGCTTTTGTCTGAAGGAATTCCTTCGAATAAAAAGTCTGAAGGAATTCAGGCTGAGAGCACCAAAGCTTCAAAGCAAAAGAGCGAACAGAATTTCCATGGACTTTTGTCCATGAGAAAATGTCTATGGACAAAATTCTATAAAAAACAAAACAAAGGCCATGCAAACCTAGGGAAATTTACCCAGAGAAATTGTCTACAGGCAATTTGTCCGCAGGAGCCCGGGAAACCAATACAAAGGCAAAGGGACCTGCCGAAGGACCTCGAAGGGCAGGTGCCCTTGTGGGGGACTTCTGGCCCAAATCTAAAGAACTTTTCAAGGGGTGGAGAGTCATTTTCCCTTCCAAGGGTCCTAAGGAAATACAAAGGTAGAGAAGTGCCCAAGGAGTTGCCACGTGGACCCGATGACGTCTCGATGGATGTCAAGTTTAACAGAATGGTATAGCCATTGGTTTTCAAGTAGCGACATTCAAGAAGCCATCAATCTTAAGAGGATGAAAGAGTCATTGGTGTTCAAAGCGGTGATGGCCATATGCATGTCAAATTTAGTGAAATAGAATAACCGTTTGTTTTCAAATGAAGGAAGTGATATCCATGGAAAGGAGCTCAAAACGTAGTGACCCACCAAGATGTTTTCCCTAGGGGCTGAATGAGTCAGATAGGACAAATGGACAAAGTGACAAGCAAGGAATGAGTGTACAGTTGTCTAACTAGTGTTAATTGAAGAAGCAACTTTGGCAGGTGAGATAGTGCCAACGAATCAATCATTTAGAATGATAGTAGCTAGCAGTGCAATTGTTTCATCTGTTTCACATTAAATGGGAAGGCAAACCATGTAAGTCACTTAAGCAGGAAATGAAGATTTTGAGCAGGCAAAATGAATAGCTCATTAATATTTTGAGCGACTTGTTCTTTTCATGAAGAGATATGTATGCCACTTGTAAAAGTAGGAGTGCCAAATGGGCCTCTTGGCTTCTCATATATATTGCAAACTTAGTCATTTTGTAGGGATCTTTTCATGAATTTTACAAGGCATAGCCTTGCTAAAATTTCTACTTGAGCCTATAAACATAGTTTTTACCTCTTCTTGGATAGATATTCTGTGTATGTCCTGAGTGTTGATTTGTGTACAATCATTGTCTTTGATGCTCTCACAGGTTCAACACCAACACACCATCTATCTACAAGGTGCCATCTGTAGCTGATAGGAGAAGAGTTCTATTTTAGAGTGCAGAATAGAGGGGATCATCTATAGAGTGCTTCTCACAACACCTTTGGTGAACCTCCTTTTTTTTTATCTTTCATTTCTACCTCCTTGTCAAGTTTGCATATTGTCTCTTCTGTCAAGGGTGAAGCATATAAGTGTGTTTGTCTGATTTTGAGAGTGGGTGTGAGAAGGTTATCTTGTTTTGGTGTATCACCTCCTTAGAGTAGTTTGTTTTCCTATATTTTCCTCCCTTTTCATCCCCCCCAATTTATATAGTTATATATATATCTATGCCTGTATGTATTTTTCACTGCCTGAAACAAACATGATGCATTAAAGGGAGCTAACCCTTATCTAGAGACTTTCCTCTCCTATTTCACCATCCCACAAGTGAGAGAGGAGTTTCCATGTTGTGAGGAGAAGGCAAAAGTTTGACTTCCTGCCAAAGGGTGCACTTTCCTAGCATCAACAGTTTTGGCACGCCTGATGGGACACACAGTTTGATAACTTAGTAAAGTTTAGGATTGATGCTGGTCCTGATACATATAATTAAAGTTTTTTAGCATCTAGTGACTCCACTGGTAAGAGCTCTAGTTCTATATTTTCAAAACCAATAGCTTAACTTTCTATGCCTAAGGTCACCACAAGATCTGCTTCAAGAGGGGTTCCTTTCAATTTCATTGAATTACCTATAAACTCTACTAAAAGGCTATGATTTGAAAGGACCCACCCTTATCCAGTAATCAATCTTCCTAGGCTGGTTATAAGAGAACCAATTGTAGTAGAACCCCAGTTACAGCTGATCCCAGCCATGGCATTGCCTTTTACATCTTTTCATGGTGAAAGCTGCTTAAACCTCCCATGTTATGATCTAATTCTAGGAATAACTCTAAAAAATGTGCCTTCTTTCGATGGAGTGGGACTTATTACAGCCATTGAGCATATTAGGAATATTGCCAACCTTTGCAATATTCACAATGTAACAAAAGAAAATATTGCCATTAGATTGTTGGTGCTGTCTTTAAAAGGCAAGGCTCTTGATTGGTATGGGACCTTGCCTGTGAATTCCATACATTCTTGGAATGAATTGGGCACTCAGTTAATAGATCATTTTGGGGAAAAAAGTGATGGTCTCTCTCTTGTTGAGTAGCTGACGACCATAAAGAGAGATCCACATGAGTATATGTAGGACTTCAACACACATTTTCAAAAGACTTGGGACAGAATTCCCATCCTGGTAAGACCGACTCCCAGCTACACTTTCTTGTACTATTTAAAGGCATTAAATAGTGATATTGTTATGATGATCCAATCCATGGGAGGACATATACTGCCAACTGCTTATGACATTGCCATAGCATCCAAAAATTGCTTGGTTCAAGCTGAGAAAATCGCCCCTAGGCCTCACATGCCACTTTTCCTAAAATTGTTGCCCCCAATTCAAATCGTTGCTCCAAAAATTGTTCCCCAGCCTACCATTGAGAAGCCAGCTATTGTCCCATCAAATGATCTTCATGAGGTTAAAATCCTATTGCAAAACATGTCAAACAAACTTGTTGCCCTTAAAAGGCAGCAAGCCCAAAACAACAAGCCGAATCAGGGATATCAACAATATGGTCAAGCCCCTAGACCCCCTTTTCAAAATTATAATCAAGGTCAAGGGCAGCTCACTACAACTAGGTCATTTCAAAATTACAACACCGGTCCCTCTTCATCATCTAAGGCTATGGTGCCTATTCAGAACAATTTAGTGTAAGAGCAGCCAAGCTATTCGACCATGGGATATGGTCAAGAACAGGCCATCTACATAAATGAGATGATGAACTATTTTTCAAATGCAGATAAAAAAATAACTACTCAATCTCAGGCCTTTAAGCCTTCAATGCAACCCAACATGAGTAACAATTAGGCCCAGCCTGATTCTACCCTGATGAGTCATTTGGAAGGGGAATTTTATTCAGTGAATTATGTGGGTGTTGTAGACAATCAGGTTGATTGTGTTGTAGCCAACATGAGGTTTAAGAGAAGGGTAATGGGAGAAGCCCAGGTGGCAGCATCACCTCTTCCATCACACTCCAATTCAAAGGCCCCAAATTTTAGGCAGTCATCTATACCTTCAGCCCCTCAGCCTGCAGCTCAGCTTGAAATCAACCCCAAGGAAAACTTAAGGTGTGGCAGTCCTCAAATAAATATAGTGGATCAGATGAAGAAGATAAATATGAATATCTCTTTATGGGATTCATTGTCTCTTCCAGGCCAAAAGGATGTGTTGAGAAAGGAATTGCATGAGCTAGATTGTCAAACTATCTTGGCAAGCACTGATAATGTCTTGATGACAAATGGGTAACCTTCCACTTCAGGATAGGTAAAGACGGAAGAGAAAACTCCCCCTTTCTATGTATTCTTGGTTATAGGGGATTTCTTGGTACATAATTGCATAATTGATAGCAGGGCCAGCACCTCAGTAATGCCCAAGTGCATTGTTGATAAGATGGGATTGAAGTATGAAGAAATGAACAAAGGAATCCTATAGCTAGATGGGACACTTGCAAAAATAGTTGGGATTGTGAAAGGTTTAGGCTTGACATTGCATGCTTGCCAACCTTCTCAATTCCCCATGATATAGTGGTAGTGGATGTTCCTCCATATATCACAATTTGCTTATCCAGGGACTTCACGTCAAAGATAGGTGGCTATCTAACAGTGAATTGGTCATATTTGGTTTTCAGAACCAAGTATGGGACCAAAGTGAAAATTGAGTTTGAGCCACTCTAAAAGGACCACTTAAAACCATATTTGCCCAAGACAGCAAATGTCAGTTACACCATCATCAACCCAAAAGAGTCTCAGATAGACCAATCTCCATCCTTTGCTCTTGAAGGAGTCGCAGACTTACTCTTGGATGAGTGGGGAAATGATAACTTCGAACATGATCCATACAAATTCATAGAGGACGCAGACCTTGGATTCTATTGCATGCATGAAGAGGGTGCCTTCCTGCCAAATTTAATGAAGGAAAACAAAGAAGACCTTGGCTTGTGGCAGCTATATTTGACAGTTCCAAAAGTAAAATAGGTGTTGGTGGTGGGGTGATGTTGGTTTCCCCTTTGAAGGAAAGGTACTTTTCAGCTTTCCATTTCTAATTCTCTTGCATGAGTAATGTTGCAAAATATAAGTCTTTGATCCATGGCCTTGAATGGGCAAGAAAAAGAGGGATTAGGGAGTTGCAAGTCTTGGGAGACAGCGAGCTGATTGTAAATCAGGTGAGAGGCCTAAATCTAACCAAGAACTCCTTGTTGAAGTCTTACAAGCATAGAGTTTGGGACTTGGTGGAGAATTTTCTTGCTTTTAATATCACCTCCATTCCTAGAGAATAGAACAGATAGGCTGGCAGCAATTGGTGCCCAGTTTGATGTTTTAAAGGAAATAAGCTGAGATTATGGTTCACGCCACTTGAAAGTGGTAGTTTGAACCTCTGTCCCAGACAACATTGCAAATTGGCAAGTTTTTGAAAGTGACCAAAAAATAGCTTTCTTCCTACAAGAAGAAGCTGAGTTCATAATACACAACTAGGCAAAATTCCAGCAGTAATATGGAAATTAGATTGTTCAGTTGAAGAACAATAAACTCCCTAAAGGTTTGGCCACGCTTGAAAGCATTTTTAATGGAGATGACCAGTTAAGAAATGACAAGGCCTGCATCACTACCAGAGAGGAGAATTATGAAAGGGTTGAAATCTTCAAGGATAAGTTGCTTGTGCTTGGTAAGGTCTGTACGTTTCAAGAAAGGTGAGCTTTTATTCTGCTATGTCAAGAATTCTCTGACGTCTTTGCTTGGGGTTATAGTGACTTGAAGGGCTTTAACCCAAGGCTTGCCAATCACACCATTGAATTAGAAGAAGGTGCCAGGCTAGTCACACAAAAGCAAAGGCTTGTCAATCCTATAATTGAGCCCCTCATGCAGAGGGAATTGGCCAAATTGATTGAGTCCAGAATTATATTTCCAATCAAATATTCCTCATGGTTGGCCAACCTTGTTCCTATTAGAAATAAAAATGGGGAGATCAGGCTGTGTGTCAATTTTAGAGACCTTAATAAAGTCTCTTTAAAAGATCATTATCCCCTCTCGAGCATGGAGTGGATCCTCCAAAAGGTAACTAGTAGTGAGTGTTTCTCCCTCCTGGATGGTTATTTAGGGTATAATCAAATTCTAGTGCAAGGTTGTGACCAAAACAAAATAGCCTTCACCACTAAATGGGGAATGTTTGCCTACAAGAAGATGCCATTCGGGCTATCCAATGTTGGTGCTACCTTTTAGCGAGCCATGGACATGGATTTTGGTGGCTTGATAAATAACAATGTGCTGGTATACCTCGATGATATAATGGTATTCTCCAAGAAAGTGAGCCAACACATAAAACACCTCAGGCAGATTTTTGAAAGGTGCAGGGAATTTGGCATCTCTCTTAATCCACAAAAGTGCATGTTTTTTGTTCATGAGGGGAAAATCCTTGGCCACATTGTATCCAAGGAGGGTTTGTCTATTGACCCTGAGAGAGTTTGCTCTATACTGGAGATGTCCCTACCAAAGCACAAGAAAAGTCTGCAAAGTTTCTTTGGCTAGATTAATTTCATTCAGAGATTCATTCCAAATTTTGCAGAGATAGCCAAGCCACTCACCCCTATGCTAAAAAAGGGTGATGATTTCAAATGGATAGCTCAAAGGAAAGATAGCTTTGAGGCCATCAAGCAGGCCATAACTTGGGCTCCCACTTTGATCAGCCCAGACTTCAGCAAAGACTTCAACCTCTATACTTTCAGCAATGAGGAGGTGATATCTGCCATGCTTACCCAAGCTAACGGTGATGAGCTCGAGCAACCACTTGCTTTCTTTAGCCAAGGGTTAAAGGACTTCAAAGTTAGGTACACATATGTAGAGAAGCAAGTCCTAGTAGTAGTGTGGAGCCCGAATAAATTTAGGCATATGTTGTCTAACAGCAGGATTCACCTTATGGTCCCACATCCTGGCATCAAGGATTTCTTAACCAATCAAGATTTGAATGAAAAGAGGGCAGGGTGGATTACCAAAGTGATGGAGTATGACATAGACATTAAGATCACCAAGTTGGTGAGGGGAAGAGGCCTATGCAAATAGCTAGCTATAGACTTAAAGCAAGAAAGGAAAGACAGCTTGTTAATCCATGATGTAGCCACTGTAGAAGAACCAGTTGTCATAAAGGATTGGACGTTGGACATGAGGAGTTTCCTTCTCATGGGTGAGTGTCCACAGGGTCTTGATAAGACTGAAAGAAAGTATTTTAAACTCTAGTCTCTTCCTTATGTTCTGATTGATGAAGTATTGTTATAGAATGTATTTCTCCAGGGTCCTCCTAAGGTGCATTGACCTAAACTAGGCTGATAAGGTATTGGCTGAGTTCCATGATGGGCCAACAAGTGGTCACTTCGCCCCTAGAGCTACTACAATAAGGATAATGAGGGTTGGCTATTTTTGGCCTATTCTCTTCAAAGACACCCATGCTTGGGTAAGAAAGTGTCAGAAGTGTGCACTTTTTGATGGAAAACAATGATTGGTTGCCATGCCTCTACAGCCCATTTAGGTTGAGCAACCATTCATGTAGTGGGGTCTGGACTTCATAGGGATGATCAATCCTCCCTCCAATGCTAGGCACAAATGGGTCCTGACTGCTATGGATTATTTCACCAAGTGGGTGGAGGTCATTTCTCTAAAAGAGGCGAATGAGAGTGTAGTCCTGGAGTTCTATGAGGACCTGGTAACAAGATTTTGGGTCCCAGCCACCCTAATCTCAAATAACACTTTGGATTTTCTGGGGACCAAAACTAGTGAATGGGTGCTAAAGTATGGTATATATCTCAGCACTTCATCAAATTATTATCCATAGGGGAATGGGATGGATAAATCCACCAACAAAAATTTGATCAGAATCATAAAGAGAACCATGGAATAAAATCAGAGAACTTGGCATGCCAAGCTAAAGACATCTCTATGGGATGACTGAATTACTCCAAAAAGAGCAATCAAAAATTCTCCATATATGTTCATGTATGGAAGGGAAGTTAGGCTTCCCATCTTGCTTGAATTACCAGTGTTGGATCTCTCCCACCAACTACAGTTTGAAAAAGGAAATGGCCTGGAGGTCAAGTTGTGTGAGCTAATGGAACTCCAAGAGGTAAGGGATCAGGCTATGGCTTCCATGACCAGTTGCCAATAGCAAGTAAAAAGGCACTTTGACAAGAAATCTTTGTCAAGAGATTTCTCTAAAGGAGACATTATCCTAAAATGGGATGAAGATTGAGCTAAGCCTATGAAACATGCAAAATTCAATGCCCTATGGAGTGGTCCTTACATGATCACTCAGTGCAAGTAGCATAATGCATTCCAACTTTCCAAGTTGGATGGTGAAGAACTGTGTATCCCAGTTAATGGGATACATTTGAAGCATTGCCACTAATTTTTGGGTTCACTTGTACATATTTTCCCTTATTTTCTTTCATATTTTCCCTAAGTGTTGTTGCACAAGTTTTCTTTCTTGTTTTCCCTAAGTGTTGTTGCACAAGTAGTAGTTTTTCTTAGTCTTGCGTGTGCTTTCTTTTCCTTGGGGGTAGATTCGCATGGCTAGTTCTAAGTTTTAACAAAGCTATTGTTGGTTCTCAAAGTTACTATCTAGCTCCATGCCCAATGGATTTTCAAGGTAGCTAGATTCTAAGCATGGCAGGCATGCTTCCCCTATGAGTCGCCATTTGTTGACCAATTTTTTATTCACAGGCCAAAATTATTCACCTTCTTTCTTCATTATTTGAAGGTAGTTGTTCCAAGATGCACAAGTTTATGCCAATGTTTCTCTATTTGGTTTGGTCTTGGTTCAACATCTCATTTCAACAAGTGATTGAACCAATTTTTTAGTTTAATGGAAAAGGTTCACGGCTGACGGTTCAATGGGTTTCAGTTCAATGGTTCATCGGCTTAGTTGCCTTTTGGAATTGGTGCACATTGGTTGAACCTTGAACTATTGAACCTATCTTTGGTTCAATGGCTTTGGTTCAATGGAAAGCATTCATCAGCTTTTGATTCACTCCCCATCAGCGCGCAATGATTGAACCTTGAACCGTTGAACCAATTTTTGGTTCAATGGGTTCAGTTCAAAGGTCTATCCTTAGCCAAAGGGGAAGTCCAAGTCAAAGTGCCCTAGCAGAGGGCCGACACTTCAAAAGAAAGGGACCCAAGTAGGGGTAAGTTCAAATACAAAGCTCAAGTTTAAGATTTGATCAAAATTGGCTAAGTCCCAATTCCTTCAGGCTTTTGTCCAAAGGAATTCCTTCAGACAAAAAGTCTGAAGGAATTCAGTGCGAGAGCACTAAAGCTTCAAAGCAAAAGAGTGGACAGAATTTCCATGGACTTTTATCTGTAGGAAAATTTCCATAGACAAAGGTCTGTAGAAAACAAAGAAAAGGCCATGCACACCCAGGGAAATTTACCTAGAGAAATTGTCCATGGGCAATTTGTCTATGGGAGCCTGGGAGACTAATACAAAGGCAAAGGGACCCGCCAAAGGACCCCAAAGGGTAGGTGCCCTGCAGGGGACTTCTAGCCTAAATCTAAAGGGATTTTCAAGGGGTGGAGAGTTGTTTTCCCTTCCAAGGGTCCTAAGGAAATACAAAGGTAGAGAAGTGCCCGAGGAGTTGCCACGTGGACCCGATGATGTCCTAATGGACGTCAATTTTAACAAAATGGTATAGCTGTTGGTTTTCAAGCAGCGATGTTTGGGAAGCTGTCAATCTTAAGAGGATGAAAGAGCCATTGGTGTTCAAAGTAGTGATGGCCATATGCACATCAAATTTAGTGAAATAGAATAACTGTTTGTTTTCAAATGAAGGAAGCGATAGCCATGGAAAGGAGCTCAAAATGCAGCAACCCACCAAGATGTTTGCCCCAGGGGCCAAATGAGTCAGATAAGACAAATGGATAAAGCGACAAGCAAGGAATAAGTGTGTAACTGTCCAACTAGCACTAATTGAAGAAGCAACTTTGGCATGTGAGATAGTGACAACGAATCGATCATTTAGAATGATAGTAGCTAGCAGTGCAACCGTTTCATCTATTTCACATTAAATGGGAAGGCAAACCATGTAAGTCACCTAAGTAGGAAATGCAGATTTTAAGAAGGCAAAATGAATAGCTCATTAATATTTTGAGTGACTTGTTCTTTTCATGAAGAGACACATATGCCACTTGTAAAAGCAGGAGCACCAAATGGGCCTCTTGGCTTCTCATATATATTACAAACTTATTCATTTTGTAAGGATCTTTTCATGAATTTTACAAGGCGTAGCCCTACTAAAATTTCTACCTAAGTCTATAAACATAGTTTTTACTTCTTGGATAGATATTCTGTGTATGTCTTGAGTGTTAATTTGTGTACAGTCATTGTCTTTGATGCTCTCACAGGTTCAACACCAACACACCAGCTATCTATAAGGTGCCATTTGTAGTTGATAGGAGAAGAGTTCTATTTTGGAGTGTAGAACAGAGGGGATCATCTACAGAGTGCTTCTCACAACACCTTTGGTGAACCTCCTTTTTTTTGTATCTTTCATTTCTACCTCCCTGTCAAGTTTGCAGATTATCTCTTCTATCAAGGGTGAAGCATATAAGTGTGTTTGTCTGATTTTGAGAGTGGGTGTGAGAAGGTCATCTTGTTTTGGTGTATCACCTCCTTAGAGTAGTTTGTTTCCCTATATTTTCCTCCCTTTTCATCCCCCCTGTTTATATATATATATACATATATGTATATATGTATATATATATATATATGTATATATATATGTGTGTATATATATATACATACATATATATATATATATATATATATATACATATATATATATATATACATATATATATATATACATATACATATATATATATATATATACATATATATATATATATATACATATATATACATATATATATATATACATACATATATATATATATGCATGTATGTATTTTGCACTGCCTAAAACAAACATGATGCATCAAAGGGTGCTAGCCCTTATCTAGAGACTCTCCTCTCCTGCTTCACCATCCCATAGGTGAGAGAGGAGTTTCCATGTTGTGAGGAGAAGGCAGAAGTTTGACTTCCTACCAAAGGGTGCACTTTCCTGGCGTCAACAGGGCCTTCCATAAGTCTTAGGGTTTTATGGAGTCATTGCTCTATGGAAGGTGTTATGGGTAAATTACTCTCCTAGACCTTTGTTTGAAATAGTAATGTGGTTGGCAATTACAATAGGAGGTATCTATGAAGTTGAGGTAAGGTTTTCACTCTATGTAATTAGTCTCTATAAATTCAACAAGTATGTCCTTGTATTTATCCTTCTTTGGTACTAAATCTAGTTAAAATAGTAATTATAACTTTATACTCAGCCTCCATATTCTTATAATATTGATACAATTGTAAATATCTATGGATAGTTACTTCCATACCTGAATAAGGAAACTTGACACACTGGTGCAAGGTTGAAGGTATTACATGGATTTTGTGTATCCATAGTCTTCCTAAAAGAAAATTATATGATAGATTTAGGTCTAGCACATGTAAAAGTTTGTCATGGGTTAAAGGCCAAATAATAATTGGTAAACTAATGTTTCCTTATGATTCCCATTCTTCATTGTCATAGGCCTTAATGGTAATGGTCTCTAGCTAAAGGTCAGTTATTGCATATCCTCGATGTTTGATAAGATTTAGAGACACAATATTAAGGCCCAATCCATTATCTATGAGGATGTGTTTAAATTTATGTCATGTTATAAAAACTTCAATGTACAATGGGTTCTTATGAAGAGGGCATAGGGATGACAAGTCACTTTGGTCAAAAGTCAATTACTGGCCTGGGGATAAATGTCCAACCAAAGCTTGAAATTTGTTTGGCATAATGTCGTTAGGCACTTGGGATTGGATAAAGAGTTCAGTAAGGATATTCTTGTGAATGGTATATGTGAAAAATAAATCCAAAATATAAATTTGTGCAAGTGTCATTTGTAACTATTCAAAATATCATAGGTTTTCTCCTTAATAATGGTAACTAGTTTACTCATAATTGGCATAGTGGGTTGAATTGGCTCATTGATAAAGGTTGTGAGCCTGGGATGGTAACTTTAGTCTACTGAGTTGCCAATCAAAATTTGATAAAGGAACATTGTAACTAGAAAAAGATGGAGAGGGGTCAGAGATGGTAATTTTTTATTTCTAGTGTGATTGGTTGTGATCATTGGTTAAAGAAGGGTTACCAACATAGGCGACTGAGATGGTAATCCTTGGTTGTTATTACACTTGGTTATAGTCACAAGCTGAGGAAGGATTACGATCATAAGGATGTTGATAATAATTTTTAGGTAATGGTCTTGGCCTATTGGTTTTTGGTTTAGGGTTGATTCTAATTATGGATACATGACCACCCATAATATAACCTACAACTCTATTGTAGTCATGTCCAACTATATGATAGGTATGTTGGTTATTGGGGTTATTATGGTCTTGGTTACATATATTTCAAGGTTGGTATTATTTTTGTTATTTATGTTGTGTTTTATTTCATTGTTTTTGTTGTTGTTATTGATATTTCTAGTTTGTATTGTTGTGTTGTGGAAATGGGTCTTAGTAAATACCTAATTTTTTATTAGACATAAAATCTCCATCATCCAACTGAATCTCTCCATATTCTAACATAATCTCAATAAGGTGTTTCAAATTCACACAAAAAATGTATAAAATGTCCATGAACATGATGGTATTCATAGAACTCATGCTCTATGTACCAATCAAGATAAGGTATACCTTCAGGGAAGAACTTTAAATTCATCCAACTAATCATATTGGCCATGGCTAAATTATAAAACACTAATTTAATAGACTCACCAAGGTCATTGCAAACTCTAGCATTGGGTCTTATTCTTGGAAGAGGGGTTTTAAAAGGTGGTGGATAAGGTGCATACATGCATAGAGGTAGTTGTATTTGAGGATCTAGCCATGGTTGGGGTGTAGGCTATATTTTTTGAATAGGTTATATTTGTGGAATAAGATATAGTTAAGACATAGGCTAAGAGGTAGTTTTTTCACTATTTGGACATGACATGACATGACATAGTTACTCCATTATTGACAACATTCTTTTTTTGGTTAAACAACTTACTTTTTTCATGGCTATTAGCCTGAGCGGGCACATATGATTACATTTGAACTAGGTTTAGGTTCTGACTTTGAATGAAATTTTGGTTTTGGCTTTGATTCTAGATTTGGTTTTGGTTTGAAGAAGACAAATTAATAATATATTTATTAATAAGGGAATTTTAAATTTATATACATTTTTTAATGATCTTCTTGAATGTGTATCACACTATAACTCTAGATGATAAGATATTTCACTGTGCAATTTTTTGGTAAACATAAATACCAATTATTTATCTAGCAAATTATGGGTGAAGCAGATATCAAGCTCTCTCCACCATTTCAAGTAAATTTCAAAGCTCTCACTAACCTTTTAATTGGCTTGACTCAAAACAACTACAAAAATATCATGTTCAAAATTGTATGAGAAATACAACACAAATTTATATGAAATATTATCAAAATTAGATATTGAATTCTTCAAAAACTTAAGAGTTAACTCCAAGGCCTATCCATCTAAACTTCAAGGAAAGAGAAGAAGCATGTAGATGTCACTATAGGCCACTGGATGGAAAGTGACAAGGAACTCTTTTAAATACTCCCTAAGATCTCCTTTCCCCTTGTATTTTTCAAATTTTGGTGGCTCATAACTTGGAGGAAATGGTATTTGGAGGTACTCCATGTTAAATGGATATGAGCACATGTCTTCCAATTTGAAATTCTTGGTTTGCTTTCCTATTTGAATTGTTATAATTATATCCTTCATTTTCTAAAATTATTGGGATAAGAAGCTAAATGGTAATTTTTTTTATGGTTGTGGTTGGGATATTAAAGGTGGATTAGCTTAACTAGGGTATAGTGGGGGAATGATGTATTATAGAATGCTATTTCATTATACCAATCAACTAGGAATATACATATGTTCATTAGGATTAGGTGGCTAGTATGGTATGCATTATTGATAAGCATTCTATTTAGGGTTTAAAATATGGATTTGAGTTGGAGGGAATTATGGCTGTGATGGAAGTATATGGCTTTGTGGAAGGTATTGTGCCTTTTGGGTTTGAGTAGGAACTTATTGTTTACTATTTGAACCTTATTGTATAAAAGGTACCTAATGTTGACTAAAGCCCTATTGTTGAATAAGTGGCATGGTGGGTCCTTATTATATATGAGGTACACATTGGGTAAAAGGAAACTATTACCTAATAGGTACCTAATATATGTTGGGATCTCTTTATTGTGTAAGCACTTATTTTTTATTGGGTAATTGTTGGGTGTAGGCATCTATTATTGACCAATATGAATACATTGTTGATTAGACAATGTCTATAAGGAACTCACCATTTTATGTGTTGGCACATTAGTATTTGTCTATGGTTGCATAATATTAGTCACCACCTATTTAGGAAGAGTAAAATTCACCAATTATTGGGGTAAGCTGTTGGTTTTCACTTGTCTACTTCCCCACTTTTGTTGCATGTTTGAAGAAGCTACTAGTTGAGGGGTGGGAGTATCCTGCTATAGTTGGCAACTAGGCATGATTTCCCCCTATTATTGCAAACCAATCATGGTATTGGTAAGATTCACATGTTATAAAAACTTTTCTGGTGTACTTGACCCACTTCATTCAAATTAGGATACACTTATGTGTTATCAACTTCATTTTATAAATGGTCTTGAGTAGAAGCCATAATCAATTCCTCAATGACCGAGACATTAAACATGCTTCCAACTAACATATTTTAGATAAAGGGGTTCATATTTAGTTTTCATATATCAATGAATCAACTTACATCCCTATTTAAGGATCTAGATCTATAAGTGGGGTATTTGAAATGGATATAGTGAAAAAATTTCATGCTCGATTAATATACATTTGATATGCCTATTGAATATATGTCAGTTAGTACACCATTAGACCCTTTCCTTTTTCAAGCACATTAGGATCTTGGTGAGGAATTGGCATGAGTACCTAATTATAACTATTTGAGGCCTTTTTAATGAGTATATCTTGAGGGGCATTGATAGACACTCAGTCTAAACTAGGTAGACTTTCATGGGGAAAATCTATCGAGATTTTTGCTCCTACCTTTATGACCCTGACTAATATCTCATCCCTATTTTAAATAAATTGATAATCAAACATGTATGGGTCATAAATTATTGTCAAAAATACATAGCAAGGATGCTATTGGATTTGTTTAATGATGGGTGAACATTGACAAGATATTAGGTCATTTGCTCTTACTCTTGCCCTTGATAAAGAGGTGCATTAACCATGTCTTTTTCTATTGGGTCATGTCCTTTTTTTTCATATTGAGTAACATAAGATGGATATGGATGTCTCATAAAATATGTCATCACCATATGGGTCTTGAAAAAATAGGTCATTCGTGACTACATTCTCACAATCTAGATTTTACATGCTCCCACTATGTGTATATCAAAGCATATTTGAATCTATGGCTAACATATATTTAATAAAAATTATAGTGTTCACAAACACTCAAAACATGGTCTTAAAATATTGGTCCTCTTGGAAAATGTATTGAAACTTGGCCTAAAAATAAAACTTGGTCTATCATTGCAAATGGTTTAAACTTAACCTAGAAAGGATCTCTTTTCAAAAACTAAAAATTGAAACTTAGCCTAAAAATATATCATTAACACTCTAAGGTCCTTGAAAAAAATGGTCAAAAAATGGAAAATTTAAATATTGGTCTTGGCAAGTGTTCTAAACAAACTTGAATCTAGGTCTGATAATGAAAAAAAATGTTCTATGTCTTTGGCCAACGTCATAAAGCCAGACTTTGGAAAAGGTAAAAACTAGGTATAAAATGTGAAAATTATGTTAGATCTTTGGCCACCATCATAAATCTATACTTGGAAACTAATTGGCCAAGGTAAAATCTTGAAATCAATCTAACCCTAGGTCCTTGTTTGACACACTTGATCTAGGCAAATTAAAATAGGTCATGAAAACAAACTTTTAACTAAGTCCTTGGAAATAGACTTGATCTAGGATTATGAATTTTGAAACATTATTAAGTATAAGGATCCTACTTTGAAACATATGGCACACCTAGTCTAAAATACAAACTTGGAATCAAGGTAAGACATGGTAAGAGGAAAAATTAGTCTTTAGGTAAAGGTCTTAAAAAATCAAATTAAAAATCAATCTAAGTTATACAATCTAAAGATAGAAAGGTGAACCACTTAAGCCCAAGTTATAGATAAGACTCAAGCATAAACCAACTATTTTAGATATAAACTTATAAAGATAGATTTTGAATGAGATTTTGAAAGACTTGGAATTTTAAATGAACAATATCCTAGACTCAAATGGGCATCATAATGACACAATTAGAATAAAGGCACACAAATGATTTCAGATATGGTTTTAAACAAAGGTAAACATCTTGGAACAAATTGGGTAGTGTAACAACACATATTTGAATAATAGCACAAAATGTGGTTTTGAAAATATAATGAAAATTTTTAGAGTGATTTTGATAGCATAATTGTTAGAGTATATTATTACTCATGATTGTTAGGTTCTAGGTTATTTATCTTTACCTAGTTTTACCCTATGTGGGGTTTTATCCCACATTGGCTAGTTTACCTTACATCTTATTTTACCTTGCCTATATAATCAAGTGATCTACTTTTTAATACACATGCTTCATAGTATTTTGCATATCTTTTATGAATAATAATTATCTTATTTACAATTGGCTTTCTTTCTTAGTGTGTATGTTGAAGCATTAATGGCTATAGTGATGAGCCATTGGAGAGATCTTGGTTAAAGAGTTTTGGTAACTCTTTCATGGTACTAGATCCACCCTCCAAAATCCATTGCTCAGTTTATAAATTTTCCCATTACAAATCCACTATAGTCATTTAAGCCACTTTCTAAAGTTAACTATTTTTGGTTCATTGTTAGGGCTTCTAACCTGTGTTATTGAGTCTGAAAGGCCTAAAAACTTTAGGATAGCCTATCAATTCACCAAAAACAAATATTTTTGAAAAAAAATCATTTTTTGTGATTTTTTGATGAATGGAGGATTGATCCATATGATGACATTTTTAAAAAAAATTGGGTTTTCTAGGTTTCTTAAAATATTTCTAGGTTTTGAAAATATTTAGTGGGTTATTTAAGGATCTATGTGTTTTGTCTTTATTTGACAGATCTTAAGTAGATTGTATTAAGGAGGATAGCCACTAACTTACTTTCCACCACTTATGGACTCATCATTCTCCTCCTATTCACTCGCTTGATCCTACAGAACTTTGATTCACATAGAACCCTAGAGTTTTATGCATGAGTTGGTGTAAAAATATGATCTTAATTAAACAAACTAGACTGTAGGTCATTCCCTCAAATGACTATTTATCCATTCAAAATCCTTATCCACTAACAGATCATACTTGAAGGTTTATGTGGATTTTATTTGTTTTTGCTCAGTACCTCATTTTGGGCACACCTCATAAATATAAACCATCTAATAGAGTATGGAAAAGGCAATGGTGGAATTCTACCTAAAGTATGTAGATGAGCAAGCCAAGAAGAAGATCAAGAACATCCACATTTTTTACAACTACACATTGTTCCTTGCCGACCCCAAGCACTACAAACCCAAAAAAATTGGTGGTCATGGTCCCCATGCTCATTTTTAGAAGTCGTATCATTAATATTAGGCTTTTAAATTTTCCTTTACTCTTATGGGCCTCCACATGCTGACAGTTTTCCAAAACCAATCCTTTTGGTCAAACTAGTTCTCTTGAGTAAATCAAATCTGCCTTGCCATGGTTTTTAAGACTCAATTTTATTACAACTTTCAAACTCAAATATTCATGTTATATTTACATGTTTGAGTTATAAAATAGCAAGTGAAAAACATAATTATGAGTGGGTAAGATTTTTAGAAGGTGGTGAACATAGTGGGAAGTTGATTTTTAAAGATGGTGTGGATTTATATGGAAGGGAGACATTTTATTTGGTTGACATTATAAGGGTGAATGCTTTTATGAGTGGAGGACATATTCTCGGTGAGGGGACAATAATTGAGCAAGTGATTTGTGTTCTTATTATGAGAGGGGCATGATTTTTGACTTAGCTAATCTGAGGAGATTATTGGTTTTGTGTTAGTTCCAATGAGTGGTTAGAAGACTAGGTCCATCTTAGCTATGGTATTTTGTTTTAAAATTTAGTGCAAGTTTTTATTAAATAGGCCTCATTTATGGGAAATTGATTATTAAATAACTTTTGATCGGTAGCTCAAAATTGAGTGTCATCTCTTTCAAAATTTCATATTTTTCATTTCTCACACATTAATCCTAATTACATTGTAAAATTCACTAAAACATAAAGTACCACATCCTAGGGGGTCCCTTTGCATTGGTCGTGTTGTGTTGTGCTTATAGTTTGTGGTGACTTTTTAGTGGTGATGCATTTTTATATGTTTTGAGCATTTTTTTTAGGGAATATTATTTTTTTTTAAATACCTTATCTCTTTTTTTTGTTAGAGATCAAAGGGTGAGGTCCGATATAGCAAGAGGTTACACCCCTTCATAGGCAACACAAACTTCCTTCTTATTTTTTCTAGATTGCATTGTCATTATTGATTGCACTCATGGATGCATTTTTAGTTGAATCTAACGTCCTATTCTTGAGTGTGCATTGTCATTATTAGGGGGGTTTCATGTGATATGAGCCCTATATTGTACTTTGCACATGCACTATCTTAGATGCATTTTTGATTGAGTATGACATTTTTTTTCATGTGCTTTGTACATCATTATTTTTGGTTGCCAATCTTTTTCTAGTGTGTTTGCATACGCTATGGCTATTTTTACTATTTTTCACACTCTTCCATCATTCCACGACATGCAATGGTGCATTGACAAATGAGTAGTTTGTGTCATGTCTCCTCGAGGCCCCTTTTTTATTAGCTTGCCTTCTTCTATAGGGATATTTTTTTGCTCCCTTATTTTTAAATCATCTCTCTTGATGGCTTATTCAACAAGTTGGTAGTCTCCTCATTTTGAGCTATTCTAGTTAAGCCTAATGTCTTCTTTATTTTCATCTGGTGATTTTTATATGTGGGTTATATTATACTCATACTAATTTATAAAGTGCCATGGGCATTTTGTTGATTTAGCCTTGTCTACCTTCATGCATTTGTGTGCTTTATTTTGGGCACCTTTTCACTTTGTCAGTTATTTGTCTCTTCCATCACCACCATGGGCCATCATTTTTTAGATACTTTTTATATATTTTTGACACCACCAAGGTACAATATTTGATACTCTCTCATATTTTGGTGAATCCCACTGTCATTGTGTCTTCATTGATTATTCAATAGTCTCTTTTAATGTGACATAAAGCTATTCTAGTACTTACAATGTCAACTTGTTTGGTGTTCATGTAGTGGATTTGAACCACTCATATAGACCTTTTTTCTCCACTCCACCTAGTTAGTAGTATGGAGGGGGTATGATGTACATTTTTCTTCTTAGGTGTTGAGTGTTCCTTACACATGAAGTTCTCTTTTATACTTTCATCACCACTAACAATATTTTTCTTGGAATATATTTTAGTGAAGCCCAATGTCAGTTATTTTTGTGATCAATTAGTGGATTCAGACCACTTATGTAGATTGATTTAATCTATGGCTTTTGAGTAATTAGAGTGTGGACTACTTCAACATCATCTTTAGGGAGGCTTTCTAGCTCTCTCTTTTTCTTTTCTCTCTTCCAGGGGGAGTTTTTCTTATGGGTTTTCTCTCTTTTCTCCACTTTATGAGAATTATATGTTTCATTTTTTTTAGTGTTTTCTAGATTATTCCTTTATACATGTGTATTTTATTTAAGCACTTTATTTTTTAGAACCCATATGAGGATTGTTACTTGACTCCATGGCCTTCTTGGTGATTCTTATAGTGAAACCAGTGTGGTATCCCTACCAGTGACACTAGTGTGGTATCCCCACCAATATTTATGCTCACTTTTCACCATCTTGTTGGAGGGTGTTCCAACAATACATCTTTAGTCTCATCATTATAACGAATATTTTGGAGTGTAGTGTTCATAATTAGTGATCCTCATATTCATCACCATCCTAATTTCACTTGATGGTTATAATGACTTGACATACATATACTCTTGCATGATGGATTGGCATCTATAGGGACATGTGGCTTCACACTACATCCTCTATTATTATCCATGAGCTTCACTTTGCGGGGGGGGGCGGTGGGGGGGGGGGTGTTAAAGTATCTTATTACTCATGTTTGCTGGGATCTAGGTTATTTAGCTTTACCTAGTTTTGTATTATGTGGGGTTTTGTCCCACATTGGCTAGTTTAACTTGCATATTATTTTTTATTGATTATATAATAAAGTATTATACTTTGTAATATACATGTTTCATAGTCTTTTTCATATATTTTATGAATAAAAATTATCTTATTTACATTTGGGTTTTTTCTTTATGTGTATGCTGAAGCATTAATAGTTGTAGTAATGAGCCATTGGAGAGATCTTGGCTGAAAAGTTTTGATAAATTTTTAGTAACACTTTTGACTAAAATGGTGGTAACATGTGTTTTGTTTTTGTAATATGGACTCAAGTTTTGTGCATGTTTTGACATAAAAATAAATTTTATGCCCTATAAAAAATACAAGTAAAATAATAAGATAATCATATAAATGCATTACCTATCTTAAAAACTAAAAATTTTGCATTGTATCAACCAAAATTTTAATTTATATACCTATTATCACTTAGAAGTGCACCCTTGCAAGAACATGTGCATGTTCTCACTTCTGTTAATACAATGGTAACTCTCCAAGGTATGAAACATTTTATTCAAGAGAATTTATAAATGAATGTATGGTTCCATTTGGTAAACTCACCTAATTCTCTCTAAACTCTCTAATTTTATGCTTTCTTGACTAAGAAAAGGGTAGGAGCAATGCTAAAGCTAAAAATGGAAATGAAAACTAAAAATTGGGGTGACATACCAATGTCAAGGTAAATTATGCCTATACTTGAAACACTTTGGAAGATAAATAATCTAAAAACTTTCACTTCATCTTCATATAATGTCTCTTACATTATTATTTTACATATAGGTCTAGATAAACACTCACACTAGCTTGGAAGGAATGAACAATGATTAAAATCACTTCCATATTAGGTAGAAATTAGACTTAGAAACTTTATATAACCTAAAAGATTTATTATTTTATAAATAAATTTGAGATATTTAAACATAAATATAGGAAAATTATTCATTCACTAAGTTATATCAATGAACATTAAGAACATACTTCTTAAACAACTTAAAAATGGAGGAAATATCAGCTTTTTATTACTTCAAAGGTGAGGTAGAACAAATTTTGATATAAGTTCAGTAAGCCAAAGGCATAATAAACCTATAATAATTCAAAAATAAATGTATATATATATAAATTAATAAGAGATAGAGAAGACAAGAATCTCTAGATAAGTCCTTACTAGTCCTAGTTCACTCCTCCTTTAACTCCACTACCAACTCAACCTTGAACTGAAACTTTAAAATTTCAAATACGCTTCCCAAATTCCAACATAGAATTTTAAGATTATACAAATTATTTCACTTGGAATATGTTATGTTAATTATGGAGATAATATTGTTTTATTTGTCTAAAATTCAAAGGTCTCTTACATGTTTTGAAAGTCTTCAGTCTTGAAGAGATCTTCAGTTAACTCCTCTTGAAATTACAACTTATATTGAAATCATTTTTATATTAAATTAAATCCTTTTGATCTTTAACTTATATTTAATTTTTAATTAATTTAATATTATTTTCATATTTGATTTTTACTTAAGATTCATGACTTGCAACTTGGATTTTGACTTCACTTATTTTGACTTACAACTTGCATGCATCTTGACTTTCTAAATTTAGCCCAAAGGAGGGCGTAGTAGGAGAGAGATTTCATGTTGAAATTATAAGAGGTAATTTTAAAAAATATATAACATAAAATATTAAAAAAGGCTTGAATTCAATATTTATACTTTTTCATGTTTTTAACTCCACTTTTCTAGGACTAACTGAAGACTCTTGTTGTTGATTTGATCTTTTCTAAATTTAGCCAAAAGGAGGAAACTTATATTTTATAATTTTATCTATAATCAGGTTATTATAGACCTAAAACTAATTATAAACCTTTAAATACATAAAAAATATACTTATATGTCAAATTTCATGAGAATTAATTCAATAAAACTCAAAATATGCACTTTTTGGTGTTGACTAGCTTGCACAATTTCATTTTTAAATACCTCTAGGTCTGTATTTTAACATTTTATTGATTTTATAAGGATTAAATACATAATTAATTTTTAATTATTACTATTAATAATTATTATCATCATTCCAACCATTGTATGTTCTCAACCAATCTCCTAAATCTCTCAAAAAATATCTTTGCTAACTATCTCTCTTGCTTGCTTAAAACCATCAGACCCGTACCTTGGATTTGATTCATTTGTTAACTAATTATTTTTATTTATAAATTTGTATTAATTTAATTTATTCCACATAAAATATCACACAACTTTTATTTTTCAACAAGGAACTTTAAAATGAATTTTTTTCTCTTAAAACTAAGTCATTGAAGTTTAAGAAGGGTTTTAGAGCACTTGTTCTTCTTAAAAATTATTCATAAATTTAATCCCATGTAACCTAAAACCAATATATGTAATATTTTCCAAAAAAATCCTCCTAATACTATATTCACTAAATATTCTTCACCTTCATGTACTGAGATTTGAAAACTACCTTGACTAGCTTGCAAGTAGTAGATAGTTAGAGGAATAAAATAAACCTCTATCAAAATTTGGACTTGTGAGTTGTTATTGAGAATGGTTTTGGTATAATTAAATGTTTGTTTTTTTTATACATTTTTAAATATTCACTCCATGAATATATTCTTCTTTAAAACCTACACATAAGCAATTTTGACCAATGGTGGTAAAATCGTCAACATTCTTAATGGCTTTGCTAGTATGTTTGTCTGCTAAACACTCAAGAACAGTAGTTATATCCATTTGGATATGAATTTATTAAAAAATAACCAAATAAAACTAAAAATTCCCTCAATAAATTAAAAAATGTGTGCATGAGCACTTATTGAATTAAAAACTAGAACAACTATCAACTGAAGAATGTGCAAAATAACACTTAGAGGAAAGTATAAACTACAACTACCAAAACATATGAATAATAATAATTGGATGAAAATTAAATTTAACACTACTAATATAACATATAATAACCTACTTTAAAAACTATAAATGGTCCTATACAAAACCATTAACTAGTAGTGCAAAGTAGCTACTCTTCTTTACCAAGCTCATGTGACTAGCAAACTTGATGGCAGCCATGAGAGAATATAATAGAGGAAATTGTATGATAATAATGAAAAAAAATTATTATTAAAAATCAAAATTATATACTTTCTCCTCTTTTATTGAAACATGAGTAACCTAAAGTGCAATTTGGGCTGATTTTGAACATGTTTAGGTTCTTCTTCAAGTTTTGAAATAAATATGATAGATAGTGGATTTTATTTTTTATCCTCTAACTGGGATATATAGTTGATAGGACATGATATTTTATTATTATTTATATCACCAATATTATCTTTATAACCAAAATTTACCTCTTCATAATCTAGCTACTCAAATTGAATAAACTGAGATGGACCTTATAGCATACTTATAGAATTGGCTTCAAGAAGAAATACATCATGTTTCTCATCTTCTGAGAGTGAAAAAAAATATTCAAACTGATTGAGAGGTTGATAAAATTACTTAATAACATAAAAAAAGTCATCATTAAGTGTAATTACCTCTTGGATTATTAGAATTGTAGGACTAACTCTTTCTTGCATGTTGTCTTGCTTGTCAAAGCTACCCATTTTTATCTTTGATAGCCCATATTCTCTTTGCATAAGAATGAAACCTAATCCAATTACCATAAACAAGTCTTCAAAATTACTTTCATTATCTTTTACATCAATTATGCCATCTTTTGTCTCATCGATTTCTTCTTTGCAATAAGGGAGAGGCTCATCAGTTTGAAAGAAAAAAGGAAGTTCAAAATAGAAATTTACCTTTTCTTGAGGGTTATCAAATTTTGATTTGTTTGGGTAGATTAAAACCCCCAATGCATATTCATATTGATTAGATTGAACTGAAATTTCTAAATATTTAGACTTCTTCTCAAAGGATGCAACATGATTTTTTTCTTTGCAAAATTGAAGCTCATTTAACTAACACAATTTTTTTTCATCTTCTTTTGATAAATTCTGCTCTTCACCTACATGTTTTTTTTTTCCATATAATAGATTCTAATTAAAAAAGGGATATGGTGAGAGTGCAAGAGATTCTATTTGGTGGCATTGGAATATAGGTCATTATGGGATACTCTTGAATGGGCTTTGGGATTAAAGAGGCATAAAAAAGGCTTTGAGATTTGGAAGTATTAGTTTTATTTAGTATTTCTTTGAAATAAGGGAAAGAAACATGTGTTTTGGATTCATTATTTAATTCTTCATACTTCTCTCTCCACTCAACAATTAACCTCTCATATTCTTAAACTTCATGGACAACTTTAATTTGAGGAATGGATGGAGGGATTAAGAAAATTGAAAATTCTCTTGGTTTGGCTTCTAAAAATTTCCCCGTATCTCGATTTTGGATAAAAATTATAAAAATATCTTTCTCAAGAGAAGGCATGACATAATAAAAGTTCTTGGTCCAAGACAATTTCTAAGATGGAATGGTCGTAGGCTCTTAGGGAAGAGTGAGTAAAGATTGCATAGCGATAGGCTCGTTCATAGGATTAGGAGTCCTAAAAATTGAGATTTTGAAGCAATTAAATTATATTAAAGGTTCAAGGGTTTCTAGTTTTTCTTGATTCCTATTGTATTCCTCTTCCCTATTAATATCATACATTGTCTCTTAAAGTCAATTCTTATCTCTTGCACACTTTTTTCAAGCTGATTGGAAACAACATGATTAGGGGTAAATATAATAAGAACATTTATATATTAATAGTTTAGTGACACTTGAGGTAAATCCATAAATATTATCATCTTGATATGAAGGATATGAAGGTACACAAACTACATTTTCACAATATAGAGGACTAAAATATATACCAACTGATGCTCTTTAGGCACTTGTACTACTTGAACAAATTATATATAGCTTATATTAACTAGATGATAAGTATTTGATGTAAATTTATAAAACTAACACCAATATTTGGTAATATTTTGTTTTATTATCCCATTGGGCATGTCAAAAACTATTATCACTCAGAAGTGCACCCTTATAAGAATATGTGCATGTTCTCACTTCTATTGATACAATGGAAACTCTCTAAGGTGTGAAACCTTATATTAGATAGAATATCCAAAATAAAGGCTAGTTATATTTTTTAACTCACATAATTCTCTCTAAAATCTCTAATTCTATGCTTTATTGACTAATAAAAGGGTAAAAAAAAGTAATGCTAAAGCTGAAAATGGAAACAAAAACTAAAAATTAGGGTGATGCATCAATTTTAAGATAAATTATGCCTATAATTGACAAAATTGGAAGCTAAATAACCTATACACATTCACTTCATCTTCATATAATGGATTTTGTATCAATATTTCACATAGAGGTCTAGACAACCATTCACACTAGCTTGGAAGGAATGAACAATGATTCAATTAAATTCTAAATTATGTAAAAATTAGACTTAGACACTTTATATCACCTGAAATAATTATTATTTGTTGTTTAAAGTTGATAGATCAATACATAAACATCGGAAAATTATTCATTCACTAAGTTATATCAGTGAACCTTCAGAACACATTTCATGAACAGCTTGAAAATGGAAGAAAAATTAGCTCTTTATTGCTTTAAAGGTGAGGTAATACAATTTTTGATAGAGTTTCAGTAAACCAAAGGTATAATCCACCTATAATCACTCAAAAATGAATTTACATTTATAAATTAAGAATAGAGAGAGAAGACAAGAAAACCTAGATGAGTCCCTACTAGTCCTAGTTCACTCCTACTTCAACTTCACTACGAAGTCAACCTTGAACTGAAACTTCAAACTTTTAAACACACTTCCCAAATTCCAATGTAGCATTTTAAAATTATAAACATTATTTCCCTTGGAATATGGTGTGGTAATTAAGGAGATAAAATTATTTGAGTTGTTGAAAATTTAAAGGTATATTGCATGCTTTGAACTCTACTTTTGCATGTTTTGAACTCCACTTTTTTAGGGCTAACTGAATACTCTTGTTGTTGACTTGACCTTTTCTCAATTTAGCCAAAAAGGAGCTTCTATTTTAAAAATTTCTCTCTAATAAGGTACATTAAATATATTAAACTAATTTTAAAACTTCAAAGACATCAAAAAAGACTTTCAAGTCAAATTTCATGAGATTAAATTTAATAAAACTCAAAATATGCACTTTTTGGTGTTGACTAGCTTGCACAATTTTACTATTTGAATGCATGTAGGTATAAAATTTTCCATTTTATTGATTTTTATGATTATTAAATACCTAATTATTTTTTAATTATTACTAATAATATCATCATTCCAACTATTTTATGTGTTCAAAAAATCACTTAAACCTCTGAAAAATCATGTTTTGTATCTCTTTTGCTTACTTAAAACCTTGATACCTTAGATTTGAATTTATTAATTTTTTACCTCAAATTTTTGAATTTGAAAAATTTATGAAGTTCATTTATTCCACATAATATCTCACATTACTTTTTATTTTCAACAAGAAAATAAAAAATGCAATTATATCTCTTAAAACTAAACCATTGGGGTTTAAGAAAGGTTTTAGAGCACCTATTCTTCTTAATGATTGTTCATAAATTTAAGAACTTATAAATTAAAACCAATATATGGAATAATTTTTTAATATGTGACCTAAACTCTCCCTAATACCATTTGAATAAACTCTTTTTCATCTTCATGTACCAAGCATTTAAAAATTGCCTTCACTAGCTTCCAAGTAGTAGCTAGTTAGAGGAATAAAAGAAACCTCTGTCAAAAGTTGGACTTGTGAATTTTTATTGAGTTTGGTTTTAGCTTGATAAATGTTGTATTATTTTTTTTAGACCTTTTTAAATCTTCACATCATGATTGGAGTCTTCTTGAAAACTTTCACATAAACAATTTTGACCAATGGTGGAAAAAATGTCAACAATACCAATACTCAAAAGGAATTATTTGTTAATAAAAAAATTAAGAGCACATGTATGTAGATTTTTGTATTCCCCCCTTTATCTCTCAATAATTTATACATGACATTAACTTAGAGTTTCTAAACAACTCAGCATTTGGCTAGATATTCCATGGTAAGTGGGGTTGATTTAAAATATAATTTTTTGAGCATCTAGATATTCCACACATGTGGATAATATGAGGTATTATCACATCAATTAAATGGTTACATCCTATCTTACTATGCAGTGTTATATTCCTTTACATAATGAATTCATCCATGTACTTTTTATGATAGGTACAATCACTAAGAGGAGGGATGAATCAGTGAGCCCAAATAATCCAACTTAAATTTTGATAGTATAAACACTTAACTAGTTATCACAAGCATTCATTAATCATACACAACATTCATAGCAATAAGCAAGAGAGACAATGCAAGATCAATCACATAATACATGCCATATATGGGAAACCCTCTTGGGGGAGAAAACCCACTAGAACCTACAATTGGACTATTATCCTATAATAAAAAGATCCAATTTAGACCATCTACAAATGATCAAGGAACTACAATCCCTATTTAGTGAGACTTTAATCCCACAAGGTGCTGCCACACCTATCTAGTTGAATTACAATAACAACCAGACCTTTTAGCAAGTTTCTCCTTGTAAAGAGGCTACAACCACCTTAGATTTTGAGTTACCATGAAAACACTTATGAACACTTCCACCTTTGCATTAATGTCTTCAACACCTGATGATGGACCACTGATTATCACTCTTCACCTTTACTCACACTCAAACAACAAGTACACTATTCTCCCAATAGAAATATGACCAACAAGTCATACAAATAGTTCTCAATCTATTCTACTCTTTAACTATCCTTAGGGCACTCTACCCATAATTCACTCCATAAAACACACACACAAGCATCTCTCCAAATGCTCCTTAGTCTCTCACACAAAGTTTAGAACCCATCATCTTTGGTTCCAATATTTATGGAGCAATCTTTATAATCACTACCTTAGTTATCCATTAGGCATGTATTATTCCTTAAATCATATTTCACATGAATACATCGCTCAATAAAATCTTCATAAGTTGACCATATCATCTATAGGTCACCCTTAAGGAACTACACCTTTTAATAAGGCCCTTGTAGCCCTTATATGTCTCATGTGAACCCATTCACTCCTTTATCACTCCCTTGAGCAAACAAGAAAATAGGACCACTTTCAAATACAAGAGTCCACTCCTTATGTCCCCTTTGACATCCTAAAATGATCATAGTTAACTTAGATCACATCTATGTAATCTCAAATAAATCAAACACTGACCTAGTACACACATTCATCTTGAATGAACACATAATCAACTTCTTAAACATTTTTCACACTCAAGATAGATTGATCACACCTCTAAAATCCATAGAGAACATCCTCATGGAGTCTACAATATGTTCCAATATATAATTCATCATGGGACATAAAAAAACATCAACACAAGCTCAAACATCCTTCTTATATCACTTTCATAACATAGTCAAACATATAGTCAAATTTAGAGCACCATAACTATGTCTATATTAACTTCCAAATTTTTAAGTCCATATTACCAGATGTGCCTTGAAGTCCTCAACTACTATAATTTTTAATACAATAGTAAATTCATCTCCTTTAAAAATTTATGGTACAAAAACTAGATAGTGGTTTTTCCTTTGCAAATTCAAATATTCAAATGCAAATGGTCACAGTTCAACTTCAAACACTATGCTCACATCTTGTGTTCTCTTAGTTTCAGATCAAATATGCTTTGTCAATCTTGATTTCTATTTAACACATAGGCACCAAAGCTTAGATGTTAAGCCTCAATCATGTTGACCTCATCTTGTGAAATCTTATAATGTTGACTCCATGCACTCCATCGATCTTTGTGGACCAACCAAGTATTTAACGATCAATGCTCACCATTCGATCAATATGTATGAATACCCGCTCACCATTGGATTATTATCCTATACCTTTACTCAATTGTTAAACATCATGAATATATCCTCATCTCACTTCCTCCTGACTTATTGGAGCAATGTGCACCATTGATCTTGCTCAAGATTTAACTCTTTCAAAAATGACCAAGTATGGGGACTCTTTCAATATGCCTGAGTAGTCATTTTTCATCCTTAATAACTTCTTATGTGCTTTAATGTAGGATCTCAAATTTAGACCATATGATCTCCTAACATAGGATAATCCAACCATGTGACACATTAATCCTAGAACACTCATGTGTGTGAGATATAATGACATTAAAATTCATTCTAAAAAACTTTTATCACAGAGCCAACTATGTCAAAACCTGCTTGTGAGGCCAACTTTGAGCATGCATAACTTTTGTTGTACTTTAGTGCATGATCTCAAATTTAGAATAAATAATCTATGCTCAAAACTAAATAAACCCATATGATAATTTTCTATTGAAACCTTCACATGTGAAAGGTATAACACCATCAAAAATCTCACTCGACTCTTTCTGCCTCATTGCAAAATTGTCTAAGTATGGGAAAACATAGCCGAACTACCTGAGAGCCTAACTTTGTATATGCATATAATTTGACATGATACATCACATGATCTAAAAATTAGTGAAAATAAAATAGACACAAAAATTAACAAACCCATATGATAATTTTGTCCTGACACCTCCACGTGTGATAATTTTGACCTCATCAACATGCTTACTTAGCTCTTTCTAGCCATATTACAAATTTGGCTAAAATAGTGAATTCTATCTTAGAATCCAAATTTACACCCTCATATATTTGGCCATTATTCAATGCATGACTTGATATATATAACATAAAAACTAGGGATTAATAACATCATAACCATATGACCATCTCCCCTTTACTCATTCTCATATGGTAATGGTGATGTCATCAAACTACTAACTTAGATTTTCTACTACTAGACCCAAAGTGCCTAGATGAAAACTAAGATCAACAAGATGAATTCCACTTGTTCACACAATATCTAAAAATATTGATAAAATATTAAGGACCTCTTTCACATGTTCTAATCACCATACTCATCCTTAACTATCTCTAACCATGTCAACACTGAAGATCAACCAAGCCACCTTCAAACATACAAGAACAAACAGATTACACACTTTATCATTATCACATAGAATATCAAAGAACATCATCCAAACATTAGGACACCTCTATGATATCATCATGACAACTCTCCAATAATTTCCCCCTTTGCCATTGATTTCAATAACCATCATATATAGCAATATACAACTCACCTTCTCTCTCTTCAAAACACTTCCATAACAAGAACTTTCTCCCTAATAGAAAATTTCTCCCCTTTGACACAATGAAAAAGTGGGAAAAAATTAACCCTAAAGACCTGAAAAGAATATAAAATAGGAAATGACCATCTTATAAAGATGATACAAATTCACTCTCATATGACCCCTCAAACACACCAATTTTCATCAACAATTTCATTTTTTGTAACATAATTCCTTCACAAACCAACTATCTAATTAAGCCTCTAACTTGATAAAATATTGAATAACTTGAGAACCATAAACCTTCAAATATTTTTTAAGATTTATTTGAATACCCATTTGTACCATTAAACATATTAAGAATCTATACACCTCAATTCACAAGGTAGACAACTTTTCTAAAATAGCCCAAAACCCTAAAATCTCAAAAACAAACAAGGTTAACAAACCTCCTTATGGTCAATGCACACATCTAAAACCTCTTGCACACCTAGAGACACACATAACACACTTCTAGACCAAGATTAGAGCCTTCACACCTTTGGGAACATAGAATTCCTATAACCCATTTTAGGCCTTCTTATCCTTAAGCCAAAAATTGAGAAAATTGAGAGAACTAAAAAAATTTCAATTGGCACAAAACATACCTTCAGACAATAAAAGAACCTAGAACACATCACAAATAAATTCACATACCTTTCTAAGAAAAAAACACTTCTTGACATTTGCATCAATCTCATTAAGCCACCTAGAACCACCCATTCTGACTCTGTACTATGGCTCCTTCATAAAATTCTAAAATAGGCTCATGAACTTGTTGCTCCCTCTTAACAAAAGACCTTATTTGATTTTAATTATAATATTGAGCACACAAACATGCTTCTCCACTAAAATGAGTCTCGTAAGAATCATATATAGAGATACCTTCTATACCTCAATGCTCTAAAACAAAAACTCATCATATTCCATCTCCTTTTTCCTCATCTGATATTTATAGTTCTTCTTTTTATTCTTCTTTGGCTTAGGAGAAACAACTTCCTTACCCACTACAACATTCTCCTTTTCTTATGTGATTGAATTGACAATACATGGAGATAACACATATTCATTACATACCTTTTTATCTGAAGAATCTTCCTTATATCTTGGAACCTCATCATTGGGCATAGATAATTGATGTTATTTACATGATACATGCTCAGCAATAGTAGGATGTTCCCTTAGATCCATACATACCTTAGGACTTGCCACAGTCAACACCTTGGTCTTCTCCTTGAGCTTGATTTCTTCATTCTCAACATGAGCAGATAATGAGATATCCACCATAGAAAATAGATTAATTGGACCTACAATCTCATCATGACTCACACTTTTCACCTTTGGCTTCCATGTGTTAACTTGACTTCTTTCTCGAACTCTAGGAGCCTGATTAAATCTACTTTTTCTTGTAGGCCTTTACTTTTAGGACCTAGTAATGTGACTTTTCTATTCATATTTTTATCATGCCATACCTTTTGAAATAAACATATCTTTCCTTACCTTATTTGGATATAAATTTTCAATGTGTCCTATGTCATGACAAATAAAATAACCTCCCCTTTTTGAAGAGGACTCACTGTGTCTAATCTTATATGGATAATGGTTTGCAAAGTGTCCCACATCAAGATAGTTAAATCACTTGATTATATTCACACTTTTGACTGACAACCCTCATCATAGTCCCATAAAAATTCATTTCTAATAGGTCTCTTGCACTCTCTAGTCCTATGACCAAATTGATTACATGTATAATAGTAACCATTGAATCTTGCATACCTCATGGCATTTTGATGTTTGATCTAATTTGTCTTTATTATGCCAACACCTTCAGTCTTTATTTGATGATTTGTCTTCAAATTAAAATTGTCTTGGTTCAAATTAGTCTTCATCTTGTCTTGAGTAACATTCTTTGTTCTTCTTCATATCCAAGACCAATTCTATCATTAGCAAACTTTTAACTACTCATAATGTTGTCTAGGTCACATGAGATCTTTTCAAATCTCAAAAATGTCTTCACCTTACTAACTATATTTTATAACTCAAATTTCAAAGACTCATTTTTAGAAACATACCTTGAACATTCATCTTCTTTATCTTTTAGGCTTGTAGACAAAATTTTCAATTGACAACTGAGATACTTGGTCATATCTCCATGCTCCTTGGTGTCTTCATTAAATATTGCCTCATATACACTAAATTTATCATCATATTCCTTGATTTTATATTTCATATTCTTATTTATCTTCTTCTCAATTTTTATTTCTTCAAGAGCATTCATCAAAATAGTCTCATAGTCTACCTCATCTTCATCATCATCTTCATCATTTCAATTAGACTCCTTTTGATGTGATCAACTTCCTTCCTCAACAATGAATAGGGATTCATATTCAATAAGACCATAATATTCATGATCATATTCTAAGTCACTTTCTTCACTCTCATCTAATGTGCTGCAATCTTCTTTAGTGTAAAGAATCTTCTTGTTTTTTAAGAACTTCATTTTGTTGTTAAACTTTCAGAATATTTTCTTCTTGTATGTCTTCTTGTCTTCATATTGGCCTTAAATATTCTCTTCATCACCATTATTATCATGATTATTAGGGAAATTTTGATTAAAAATTCCTATCTCTCCATAGTTGAAACATTTAAGGGGTAGTTTACCCTTATACTTCCTTGAGCTAGTGTTTAATTTCATAGTAATTAAAGCAATTAGTTCATCATCATCAATATCATATATGTTATCCTCTTTGGATTTATTACCTTATAAATTATTATTAGGATTAATCTCTATCTTGAATGTTTCTTCCTTCTTTGGTGGTATATAATCATTCTTCCTCATCTCATAAACAATAAGGGTGCCATGCAATTGATCCATCTTTAACTGAATAAGATCATGACTCTCTTCTATAGCATATACTTTTAGATAAAACTTGGAGGAAAGAGACATTGATAAATTTTTAATAATAATAGTCTCTTCAAGTTTCTTTCCAATACCTTTGAAGATGTTCATAATCTCATCAACTCTCTATAAAAAGAATGCCACAATATCTTCTTCATTTATCTTGAGACTTTTAAATTGTCTTCTATGAGTCTATAACTTAGTAATCTTAACCTTTGAATCTACTTCAAAAATAGTCTTCAATTTATCCCATATTTCCTTAGCATAAGTACAATGAATTAATTTGGTGAACTCAATATATGTAAGACCATAAGTGATGGCATTCATTGCCTTAGAGTTGTTCTCAAATAGCTTCTTGTCTACAACACTAAATAGAGGAATAATAGGAGAAACATAAACATCAAACCCTATGGATATAATGTAGTTATTCATCATATCACTCTAAAATGTAAAATTAGATCCATTGAACATTATTGCTTGCTTAGTACAAAAACCACCTTAGAAATTTGGACTAGCCATTGTACCTTGGATCACCTTCAAGATATCAAGCCTTTACCAAAGGACCTCACTTTGTTACTAATTATTAGAGGTGTGGGTAAATAAATGAGCCCAAATAATCCAACTTAAGTTTTTTTATTTACAAATACTTAACTAGTTATCACAAACATTCATGAAGCATACACACATTCATAACAATAAGTAAGAGATACAATGCAAGTTCAATCACATAACACATGGCATATGTGGGAAATTTTTTTGGGGGATCAAACCCAATATAACTTGAAATTATACTACTATCCTATAATAACAATATCCAATTTAGACCATCTACAAATGATCAAGGAAATATAATCCCTATTTAGTGAGACTTCAATCCCATAAGGTGTTACCACACATATCTAGTTGAGATACAACAATAACTAGACCTTTTAGAAATTTTCACCTTACAAGGAGGCTGTAACCACCTTAGATGTTAATCTACCATAACAACACATATGAACACTTCCACCTTTGCACTAATGTCTTCAACAACTGTTGATGGACCACTAATTATCACTTTTCACCTTTGCTCACACTCAAATAACAAGCACACTATTCTCCCAATAGAATTATGACAAACAAGTCATACAAATAGTTATCAATAATATTTAAATAATCATTAGAGAACCATAACCCTAATTCACTCCATAAAACATGCACATAATCCTCTCTCCAAATGCTCCTTAGTCTCTCACACAAAGTCTAGAACCCATCATCTTTAGTTCCACTATTTATAGAGCAATCTTGATAATCACTACTTTGGTCAGCCATTAGGCATGCATTATCCCTTAAAGAATATTTCACACAAATACATATCTCAATACAATCTTCATAAGCTATTCATAGCATCTATGGATCACCCTTAAGGAACTACACCTTTTAATAGGGCCCTTCTATCCCTTATAGGTCTCATGTGAACCCATTCACTCCTTTAGCACTCCCTCAAGCAAAAAAAACACATGAATACTTTAAAATACATGGTTCTACTCCTTATGTCCCCTTTGACATCCTCAAATGATCATATTCAACTTAAATCACCTCTACGTATGCTCAAACAACTCAAATAATGACCTAGTGCACATAGTAACCATGAATGAACACAGTCAAAATTTTAAGCATTATTCATACTCAAGATAGATTGATCACACCTTCAAAATCGACATAGATCATCCTCATTAATTTTAAAACATTTTTCAATAGATAATTCATTATGAGACATCAAAATAACATCAACACAAGCTCAAACATCCTTCTCAGATCACTTGTTTAATATAATCAACCATACAATCAACTTTAGAGCACCATAACTATGTATATATTCACTACCAAATCTTCAAGTCCATATTTATATATTCGCCTTGAATTCCTCTACCACTCTGATTTTTATTACAATAGAAAATTTATCTTCTATCAAAATTTATGGTCTAAAAACTAGACATTGGTCTTTCCTTCACAAATTCAAATATTCAAATGTAAATGGTCACAGTTAAAATTTAAACACTATGCTTGCATCTCATGTCCTCTCAACTTTAGATCAAATATATTCCATAGATATTTTTCAATATTTAGCATATAGGAACCAAATATTAGAAGTTAAGCCTCAGTCATGTTGATCTCATCTTGTGCAATCTTATAATGTTGACTCTACATGCTTTGTTGATCTTTATGGATCAAATGGGTCTTTAAAAATAAATGATTACTATTTTATCAATCTATACGAACTCCTAATTTTCATTGGGTCATTATCATGTACCTTTTATTATTCATTAAACATCATGCACCTATCCTCATCTTGTTACCTCCTGACTTCTTAGAGCAATGTGTAACATTGATCTTGCTCAAGCTTTAACTCTTTCAAAAATAACTATTGGGACCCTTTCAATATCCCTGAGTAGTCATTTTTTATCCTTAATAACTTCTTATATGCTTTGATGTAGGATCTCAAATTTAGACAAGATGCTCTCCTCACATAGGAGAATCCAGCCATGTGACAAACTACTCCTATAACCCTCACATGTTTGTGATATAAAACCATTAAAATGCCTTCTAAAAAACTTCTATCACAAAGCCAACTATGTCAAAACCTACTTGAGAGGCTAATTTTGAGCATGCATAACTTTTTTCATACTTCAATGCATGATCTCAAATTTAGCACAAATCATCTATGCTCAAAACTAAACAAATCCATATGATCAATTTATCTTGACACTTTCACATGTGCAAGATATAATACCATAAAAATTCTCACTTGGATCTTTTTGCCATATTGTAAAATTGGCAAAGTATGGGAAAACATAGTCAAATTGCTTGGGATCCCAACTTCACATATGCATATCTTTTTATATGCTATATCGGATGATCTAAAAATTAGCATAAATAAACTAGGCATAAAAATTAATAAACCTATATGATCTTTTTATCCTGACACCTCCAATCATGAAAATGCTAACCTCATCAATATGATTACTCAGCTCTTTTTGGCCATATTGAAAATTTGGCTAAGAATGAAAAATAGTGAATTATGTTTTAAAATATAACTTTGCACCCTCATATCTTTGTGTAGACACTAGAAAACCACACACTATGGTTTTAGATGTCAAAATACCTCAAGATATCATAGAGACCACCTAACCCTTCTTGACCCATTGACCAACCCATCAGACCTTAAGTCAAGTTATCTACTAAGCTAACTAAACTCACTAATTCACTAACATAACCATTACCCAACCCTTTTTAACACACCTTGACCAATTTTCCTTTATCTACTTGATCGATGATGGTTAGCTTGACTGTCGATGGTTAGGCTGATCATCAATGGTCAAGTCTTCCTTGTTCTTACACAAATACTAGTTGTATGCAAGCTAACATGGCATAATTATATATAGCCACCTTTCTCAATGATAATGAACTCTCAAGCATTGAAATCATCAACCAAACCTCCTAGGGAACCTTCTACCTCCATCTGTCTTTGCCTATAAAAGGAGGGGGAAAAGAGGTGAAAAGTCATGAAAGAGGATCCACAAACAAGCAAGGTTTCATTCTTCTAGTAGCTACAATAGGGACCCAAACCTCTACCAAAATCATTCTTCAATCAAAGTACCATTACTTTTCCCAAATCACTCTAGGCTTCATCAACATCTTCCACCAACTTCAACAAGATGAGCTAAGTATTTGTTTTCATGTATTCATTTACCTTGCTCTTATCTCTAACCTACTACCTCTGACCTCTTGACCAATTAAATAACCCCCAATAACTTATTGTACCTATCTACTATTTTCCCTCTAACCTCTAACCTATAGATCAACCTTTACATGAACTAAACCTATCAATAGTAATCGATGATGGTCATCCTGACACTAATAGTCAGCTGTAAAACTATTAATAGTCACCTTGACTATCGATGGTTGGCCATCAAACTATTATTAGTCATTCAATTGATGATAGTTACTCTAACTACTAATAGTCGCCCTAACTATCAATGGTCATTGTGTGAACTTTTTAAACCATTAACCACCAACCAAACCTCAAATAAACCTTGTTTTATTGGCCTCTATCACCTCACAGACCAGAAACAATAACCTGGCCTGACCTGAATATTTATTTAATAATTTATAATTCACTTAAATGTTATTTTATTAAAACACTAGCATTTAACCAAACCTCAACTAAACCTTGTTTTATTGGCCTCTATCAACTCACAGACCAGAAACAATAACCTGGCCTGACCTGAATATTTATTTAATAATTTATAATTCACTTAAATGTTATTTTATTAAAACACTAGCATTTCATTTATAAAGTATTTATTTATTTATATCTAGTACTTTTATATTATTCAACCCTTCTTTTCAACATTAACTTGTATCAAAAGGTGGATTGATAACCTTATAGATAACACACATTTCTTGGATCTAGCTTACTAGGCAATCCACCCAACCTACTTAACTAACCAACCCTTTTCTTGTTCTCTCTTATTTTTGGTCATCTTCCCAAGCCAAAGAAGAGTATCTACAACCATCTAGATCATGGAGTGCACATCACATCTAGGTTCTATTAACTTATACCCCTCTTTTAGTTTTACCTTTCTTTTATAAATAGATAAAAGGAAACAATTTGAGTAAAACATTCTGGCACACTTGGTGGGACCTAACATCATCTAGGTGCCCCTTTCTTCCTTCATTTTATGCTCATATAATGAAATTGAATTATTTTTTTGTATAAAATTAATTGCATAGATTTATTTCTTGCATGTTTAGTTCATTTACTTAAATTAATAGCAAAGTAATCATTCGTAGCTTCACGTCTTTATCACACATCATACCAGACCACTTATCAATCAACACATCTTAACACCTAACATAAGGCTCAACTCGGGTTTCATTTCCTAGTGGTAAACCTTTCCCTCTTTGGCTATCTTGCTTAGACTTCACTACCAAGAAGAGAAACCAAAACTCAACACTTTGGTTGAGTCTAAACTCTAGAAATCAGTATATACTAGCTAAGCACTCAACACCATTATCACTACAGTGTGTGAAGTGAGGGGGTAGGCCCCAAAATCAATCCATGTACTAAATTTCAATATAGATTTTGAGAGCCATAACTAACCCAAAACCAACCATATACTTCTCTTATAATACCCACTCTATAAGCCAAGTCTTCATATATTATTTCTAGCTTAAGGTAGAAGCCAAAAGAGAGACTAAAAAGAACCTTAGGAGGTAATGCACTTTAGTGTGTGTTTTAATTCTTTGACTTTTTTCCTTGTCTTCTCTTTGTTTGAGTTATAATAAATCTACCTTCTACCATTTTGCTTCCATTACCTTGTTCAATGGGGAACCAACCTATATTCTCTCCTAGAGATCCTAACTTTGTTAGGATCTTAGAGAACAAACATCTTGCCTTAGAGTGATACCTTGTATCATGAGTATATTATGATCCTAACCTTACCTAAAACTAACCTAACCTTACTTACAACTAACCTAACCTCGTCAACAACCAATCCAACCTCACCCACAATCAATTAAACCCTACCTATCACCTATCAAACCTTAATTATAACCAACCAATGAACTATCAACTACCACCTAAGATAGTTAAAATATTAATGGATAAAATAATTAAAGTAGATTCATCTATTTATAGTACCCAAAATCAATCAAAACCTACCTATCACCTATCAAATATCAACTACAAACAACCAACAACCCATCAACTACCATTTAACCATCAACATACCCAACCAATAACCCATAAACACTAACTTAACAATTATCATAACCAACCTCAACTTCAACCTATCCAACCTCATTAACCATTGGGTCACCTACCCTAACCATCATATCAACTACCCCAACCTGCTTTGAGGCAGCCCTTTTTATCTCAACACTGAGATTTGATCTATCCTCTTTATCATCCAACTAACAACTATCAAACTAACTTATCAACTTTACATAACCTATCAAACCAACCCACCTTATCAACCTTAACCAAGTAATAAACCTACCCAACCTATCAACTCAACCAAACCTATCAAACTAACTAACATCATCAAACCAATTGATTAGCTCATAAACTCAAGAGAAATCCATCATTGAACCTCTTTTTTACCCATTATTATGCACACCAATAACAAAAGCCCTCAACATAACGAGGCCCATCCATTATATTTAGTTCTTAGTCAATTTATAACTAAGAAAACCATAATCCAATCCTTTACCAAACCACTTGTTAACCAAGTGGAACCTTCTCAACTTTCCTTCAAAATCATGATCAAGGAAACTAGCCCACCTTTTCCAATTACCCATGTGGAACCAACCAATCAACCTTTTCCACTTACCCATGTGGAACCAACCAATCAACCTCTTACACTTACCCATGTGTATTCAACCAACCCACCTTTTCCACTTACGCATGTGGAACCAACCAATCAACCTTTTCCACTTACCCATGTGGAACCAACCAATCAACCTCTTCCACTTACCCATGTGGAACCAACCAACCAACATCTTCTACTTACCCATTTAGAACCAACCAACTAACCTATTTCATTTACCCATGTGGAACCAACCAAAAAACCTATTCCACTTATCAATGTGGAACTAACCAACCAATCTCTTCCACTTACCCATATGGAACCAACCAACCTACTTCTTCCACTTACCAATTTTGTGGAACCTATCATCAACCCTACCTTACTAACCATCAACCCAACTTTAACAACCATTAACCCTACCTCACCTACCATAAACCAAATCAAACCTACCGTTAACCTAACTAAACTTACCATCGACATAACCTTACCTATAACCATCCACCCAACCTTACCTCATCAACCAAAACAAACAATCAAACCAACCAAACCAACTAATAAACCATCTCAGCCATTTATCTTACCTCTCTCAACCAATCAAACCAACCTCTACACCAAATCAATCAACCATAATCAACATACCTTTTAACTTAACCATAACCAACCTATCTAACAACCCAAACCAAAACCAACCCATCAAATCAAACAAACCTTTCCAACCTACCCTTACCTCACGCAAGATCCCTCCTTGGGAAAATTAGACACTCTTGTCTAACCTACTTTTATTTTTGGGATAGTGTTGTCAAACCTACCCTAGCCTACCAAAATTAGACCCAACAAAATTTTCCTAGACTTGGTGTAATAAAGGAAATCCCACCTAAACCATGACCTACAACTTGAACCAACTAACCAACTAACCACTAACCACTAACCATTAACAATTAAAAACCCCTTTTGGGGGGTGGATGAAGTCATCTTCACCCCTCCTAAACCCTCTTATTAACCAATACCTCACCTAGGGATCATTTTCTCATCTTTGACCATTCATGAAAAGAGAAAACTGGGGGGAACTTTTCCTCCATAAGGATTTAACCATTTATCAACCCAAACCATAATCTAACAATTAACTAAATTAACCCTTGACATTTTTTTGCTTCAACCTATCAACAAACCAACCCTGAACTATTTGAAATTACCTTTTTCCTTCACCCAACCAAATTGGAGAATCACCTTTCCCTCTACCTAGTGGAGTCACCTTCTCCAACAACCTACCTAAGCTTTGGAGATTATTCTTCTCCATCAACCAACCAAATGACTTTAACCTTAGTCATTTTGGACCACTTTTTTCAATTTTTTTTATCACCAACCATTTGGGAGTCACTTTCTCCCCCAACCATTAGAGATTACCCTTCTCCACTAACTTATTTAGGAGTCACCTTTTCCCCCAACCTTTGGATAATACCTTCTCCATTAACCCAATCTGAAACAAGTGGCATATCAAATTAGAGAAACCTATTTGGACACCACCAAACCAATTGGGAGTCATCCTCTCTCCCAACCATCGATATTACCCTTATCCACCAACCTATTTTAGAGTTATCTTCTTCCACAACCTTTAGAGATTACCTTCTCCATAAACCCAACTTCAACCAAGTGGTATACAAAATTGGGGCAACCCATTTAGACATCACCCAACCTATTTGGGAGTCACCTTCTCCCAAAACCATTTGATATTACCCTTCTCCACCAAATTATCACCTAACCAACCTCACCCATTTTGTCAATCCAAATCTTTTTCATGTCTAATAAAGTGTTAAAAAGTAATTGGGGGACATCTACTCTATTGATTAATATCAACTATTTACACAATCATGGATTTGGGGCATATCAGAACCTCAAACTCATCAAATCTTTGCATTTTCATGCTTGTTCTTTGGTTAAACCAAGTTCCTTGTCATCTTGTGTCTAACTTAAGCTCATCCCTTGTTTTAAATCACCTTCATCTCCTTATCTTTAGAGACAACCAATTAAAAATAGGATCATGTTATTATTCATCACAAACTTAGCCTAATCTCAATCATGGATACCATGGTTCTACCCATGACATGATCCTCATAGTACTTTACAACATTTTTAGGATGAATTCCCATGGTAATTATCACCTAAACCACTTATTTTACCCATTATCAACCTCCTTGTGCTATGTATTTTCCTTCATAAAGTAAAATCTTAGGCCTATATAGATAGTCCATGTCTGAAACAACATAATAAAAAATTTGGAATACCAAACTATCACTTGGGTCAACATCTCTAGTATGTATACTTCTCCCTTGAAGGATAGCTACCCAAAATTAAAATTACTTGAACTTAAGGTAAAATTCTCCCTTGAAGGATAGCTATCAAACATGAGTAAATCCAAACTTAGACCACTCCTTTGAAGGATGGATAAGTTAGCTTTGTAAAAAATTATTATTTAGAGCTTCTCAGATTGATTAGCTTCCCAAACATATCAAATTAAGCAATAACAGACCCTATATTAAAATCAAACACTAATCAATCCCAAGAAAGCTACAATCAACTTTCACAATAACATTAGTAGACTTCTTACATTGATTAGTCTACACTTAGCATACAACATGGACTTATCTATCATGGTTCCTAGGTCACCTATAGAAGGGGCAAGTTGTACCTATAATAAGGTTACCCTACCTATCACCCACTACCTATCATCCAGTCCCCCTATTAATTAGATCACTTTTTCCTCCTTATACTTTCATGACCACTTGAGAAGGTATATGTCTTCCCCCTTTTGGGTTATTTGACTCCAAACTATCAACACTAACCTAACCATCAGAGAGTCACCTTCTCCACCAACCATTTGTGTCTTCTTGGGATAATATACATGGTAATGTGAAATTTTAATAGGGTAAAAATCAACATTAATCATATTTTATAATTTAAACAAAATTAACTAAACATACCAAATGTGATAAATTGATTATAAAATAATCTTAAATGATTTCATGTTACAATGTGAAGAAATAGAATTTTTAGATGATGTGGGCATTTGGCTTGCTTACACACTCCACTCTTATAGTTACTTGAGCACATACACACTTGTAAAAATATGGTTACAAGCCTTTAAACTATTTTCAAAATATCGCATTTGGAACTCTATACTGCATATGGGGCATGATTTTTAGCTTACTTGACACCATGTGATCAAGCTACCTTTTTTAAACCATCTAACTAATAACAAATAAAAATCATGATAGGGTTTTATGTTCATAATCCCACCCATCTTTCCATCATGGTCTTTGTTAATTAGATCACTTTTTCCTCCTTATACTTTCATGACCACTTGAGAAGGTATATGTCTTCCCCCTTTTGGGTTATTTGACTCCAAACTATCAACACTAACCTAACCATTAGAGATTCACCTTCTCCACCAACCATTTGTGTCTTCTTGGGATCACATCCTACCTTGTATACCCAAGAACTCACCAACCAACCACATTACCTTAACCATAAACCATTAGAGATTATCCTTCTCCTACCAAACCAAACCATGTGGTACACCAAATTGGGGAAACTCATTTAATTACCTCCAACTTTTGGAGATTACCCTTATTAAAACCTACACTTACCTTAAACTTTAACTTTTGGACATTACCCTTATCCTACCTAACCCAAACTAAGTGTTACACCAAATTAGGGTAACAAATTTGAATGCCACCAATCAACCACCTTACCTTAACAATGAAATCATAGAGAACACCTTTTCCACAAAACCTTTTTACCTAACCAAACCAAGTTGTAAATAAAACTAGGGAAATCCATTTGAACACCACTAACCAACCTTTGGAGAACACCCTCTCCAACTAACCAACCAACCAGTCAACCATGTCCACCTTGATGTTGGCCATTTTTGACACAAACTATTCACATATTTTTTGACGACCTTACCTTGGTCTTTTTGATTGCACTAATTACCTTTCTATGTTGAACATTTGAATTTACACCACCTCATGCACAACCAACCATTTCATGTCTTCCCAAGAACACTTCCTACCTTGGATACCTTTAAAAACACTGACCCTATCTAGGAGACTTATATAGTAACCTGATCAACTATGCCTAATGTTGAGGCCTTGTTACCCTATCACTTATCCTTTTAGATCTAAACTTATTTTACCCAAAATTGGCAACCTAGTATATGTATGATCTCAACTATCACACTTAATCACATTTTATGTGCATGTTTGCACCTTAATGCCTAACCTCACCTACCACCCTTGCCACCTACCTTCTCACCCACATAACCACTTAACAAACCCATACCCAATTCTATTTCACCTCATTAATTCTCAATTTTAGGGGGAACACCTCCTCCCACACTTGGGGTAACCAAATCTTTGACCCATAATCTATTTTTGTTCTATAGCTTGTTAATACAAACTACATAACAAAAAGGGGCAAAATGTAGACAGTAAAAAATTGCACACTATGGTTTTAGATGTCAAAATACTTCAGGATATTTTAAATACCACTTAATCCTTCTTGACCCATTGACAAACCCATCGAGCCCTGATTCAAGTTAGCTACTAATATAACTAAACTCACTAATTCACTAACTTAACCATTACCCAACCCTTTTTAACTCATCTTGACCAATTTTTCTCTAGACACTTGACCACTGATGGTTAGCTTGACCATCGATAGTTATGTTGACCATTGATGGTTAGGTCTTCCTCGTTCTTACACAAATAATAATTATGTGAAAGCTAATATAGACCAATTAAATATATCCACCTTTCACAGTGCTAATGAACTCCCAAGCATCAAAATCATTAACCAAACCTTCTAGGGAACCTTCTATCTCCATCTCTCTTTACCTATAAAAGGAGGGGAGAAGGAGGTGAAAAGGCATGAAAGAGGATCCATAAACAAGAAAGTTTTTATTCTTCCAGTAGATACAATAGGGACTCAAACCTATACCAAAATCATTTTTCAATAAAATCACCATTACTTTTCCCAAATCACTCTAGGCTTCACCAACATCTTCCACTAACATTAACAACATGAGCTAAGTATTTGTTTTCATGTATTCATTTACCTTGCTCTTATTTATAACCTACTACCTCTGACCTCTTGACTAATTAAGTAACCCCTAACAACCTAATATACTTATATACCATTTTCCCTCTAACCTCTAACCTATAAAAAAACCTTTACCTAAACTAGACCTATCGATAGTAACTACCAAAGGTCACCTTGACCACTGACAATTAGCTATCAAACTATTGACAATCACCCTGATTGTCGATGGTCACCTTGACCACTGATGATCACTATGTGAACTTTTTGGGCCAAAAACCAATAACTATTAACCACTAGCCAAACCCTATTTTCTTGGCCTCTATCACCTCACAGACCAGAAATAACAACCTGACCTGACCTGAACACTTATTTAATAATTTAACATACACTTAAATGTTATTTTACTATAACACTAGAATTTCATTTTTAAAGTATTTATTTATTTATATCTAGTATTTTTATGTTATGAAACCTTTCTTTTCAACATTAACTTTTATCAAAAGGTGTATTGACAACCTCTTAAATAGCTCATGCTTCTTGGATCTAGCTTGCTAGGCAATCCACCTAACCTACTTAGCTAACCAACCCTTTTCTAGTTCTCTCTTATTATAGGTCATCTTCCCAAGCCAAATAAGAGTATCTAAAATCATCTAGATCATGGAGTACACACCACATCCAAGTTATACTAACCTCTACCCCTCTTTCAATTTTACCTTTCTTCTATAAACAAATAAAAAACAAAAAATTGAGTAAAACACTTTGACCACACTTTGACACGTGACTTGAGATATGATATATAACAACTAGAGACTACTATGATCATAACCATATGACCAGATCTCCTTGGCTCATTCTCATGCGGCAAGGTGATGTTATCAAACCACCAACTCAGATTTTCTACTACTAGACCCAAAGTGTCTAGATGAAAACTATGATCAACCAAATGAATTCCACTTGTGAACATAAGATTTTAAAGCATAGATAACATCTTAGGGACATATTTCACATGATCTAATCACCATACTCATCCCTAAACATATCTAACCATGTCAACACTAAAGATCAAATAAGCCACCTTCAAGCATACAAGAACAAGCACATTGCACACTTTGTCATCGTCACATAGACTATCAAATCACTTCATCCACTCACCAAGACACCTCCATGACATCATCATGACAACTCTTCAACACTTCTTAATTAATTTTGATGTTTAGTACATGCAAGCTCTAAGGATCTATTGGGTTGGTTAAGATAACTGCTCACCATTATTCTATCTAATACTTTCCTCAATTTATATACCCCATTATGGAATGGGGTTAAAAAAATGCTGAGAGATTAAACCCAGGTCAAATTCCTCCTATAAAACTCATGAGGATGTTATGAGCTCTTGTTCACAAGCCAATGCTAAAAAATAAATAAATGAGAATGGAAGAACTTTAGGGTCGTTTCTAAGTCACCCAAGTCACTCAGAGCTTGGGGAGAGAATACGTGACTTTTATTCACTTTTATGACTCAACAAAACAAGAAAAAATGATGCAATTTTTATCACCCAAGTTACCTAAAGGGGATGGCGAGGAGAGTATACACCCACAGTTTTTTTAAAAAGAAATTAATCTAGAAAAAAACTAAGTACTTTTATTAAAAAAATCAAAAGCTCTTAGGATCACTAATCTAATATTTTTGTTCTTTTTATAGCACTTAACAAAATGTGAAATGAATTTTTCCCTTTTTGTGTGTTTGAACTTATAACTTTGGAAAACAAAAAGTAAATTTCTTTAAGTGAATTATAAGCATTAAAAAGATAAGTGTGAATGATTTTTAAAGTGATTAAAACTTATCCTTTTGACCTAATTTTTTGCAAGAAATGTTAAGGAATTAGATTATGTTTATTTAAAAATATTAGTCCAAAAAAACCTTTCACCTTTGAATCTCTCAAGTTTTTGACATAAGGATGACCAATAAAACCCTAACTATTGAGTGGTAGTAGTCAATCAATAGCCATAACTTTTGGCTGACAAAAATAATAATCAGTTAAAAATAATGTGATTGAGTGATGGTCAAAGTTATCAAATGACATCAAAAGTTATCAGGTGATGGAAACACTAGCAGGTGATGGTAAAAAATTTTAGGTGATGATAACATTAGTAGATGATCGTAGAAGTTATCAAGCAAATACAAAAGTTATTGGGTGATGATAACACTAGTAATGATGGAAGAAGTTGTCAAGTAATGGAAAAAATTATCAAGCCATGGTAAAATTTATTAGGTGATAACAAAACTAACAAGTGATGGTAGAAGCTATTGGCCAATATTAAAATTTATCAAGAGATGATAACACTAGTGGGTGATGCCAGATTCTATTAAGTGATGGTATAAGTTATAAGGTGATAGTAAAAGTTGTAAGTTAATGGTATAACTTATCAAGTGATGGAAAAACTAGTGGGTGATGGTAAAAGCTATCAGGAAATGGTGATGCCATCAAGTGAAAATGACATAGTCAATCAGTCGAGCAATAATTATAAGAGGGTTTTCCTATAAAATTGTGAATATTCAAATGATGCAATCAAGTATTTGAGCAACATAGTTGATTATTCAAGTGGCACAATCGAGTAGTCAAGTGACACAGTCAAGAAATTGAGTGGCATAGTTGAGTAGTCAAGCATTATAGTCATTATTTCCTGAAGAACAAAGTTGACATCAAGGCCAGTGTAAAATGAATTTTTAAGGTAAAAATTCAAAAATTAAAGTTGTAAGTGAACATTTCTTGGATTTTAAAGGTCTAATATTACTACCTTATTTCTTGTGGGGTGCATGATCGCATTGTGCATACCATTATGTAGCATAGGATTATAGATGAGATTTTTTTTAAAAAAATATTAGTGTAATTGAAAAACCCCAATATTAAATAAATATATGAAAGAAACAGCGACTTTCCTATGTTCTTGGGTGATAAATAACAAAGTTATGCACAAATACAACTAATAAATAAAGACAACAAACCACCTTTACCTCCCTTGTCAAATGAGAAAGATTGTTGAAATGTGAGTGTGTTGGTGATTATATTATGTGTACAATGGATTATTTTTTAAAATGAAATGGCCACACCTCTCCTTGTCCACCTTTGTCTTGGCTTGGCTTATCTTATCTTGTGAAGGTATCTCTTAATAATGTATAATTATAACTTTAGCTTGAGAGCTTGTTGAAAAGAGGGAAGGATGTCTCATTTACATTATGGTCTTTGGATAAAAAATGAGATGTGTGGTGGATATTGATTCAAAAATGTAATTAATATTCTTTAATTAATAAACATGACTCATAAACCTAGATATTTGTTAGATATTTTGTGAGTACTTGACAACTCACAAAAGTAATGATGGAGAGGCCTGATATTTTGCTTTTTTGAATTTTGAATTTTATATATTCATTAATTATACATGGATTATTTAATTAATCACTTAATTTTATTTACTTGGTTAATTAATTCTGCTCAATGTTTTGGTCATTATAGGAATTTGATTAAGTGCCCCATTTAATTGGTTTTAAATGTTAGTTTGCTAGGTGATAACCTAACTAGGGATGAATATGAAAGAGGTTATCATTTTTTATAGGATAATAACCCAAATAAGGACTCCTTGACATGATTCTAGGTATTTATATCCCATGTGTGGATGAAATTAGTACATCCAATGATTTCTAGGATTAATTTGTATTATTTGGTAAAAATCAATTTGAAGTATCATTAAACATGGTTGCAGCTGAAATGGGGTATCTACAAGAGAAAGATAACATAATAAAATTATTTTATTACCATTTTAAATGCCACATGAGGCTATAAAAGGGTGACCTATCTTAGTGAATCATAACCCATATATTTCAAAACATTATTCAATATTCTTAGAAAATTAATTGAATTGTTCATATTTTCTTTGGAGAAAAAAATTATTCAGGCTTTATTTATCAATGCCATTCAATATTGGAGTTGTTTTAAAATTAATATAATGTATCCTATCCATCTAAAAATTCTATTTAAAATTACCATTCATGATGACTCAAGCCTAAGTTGTAAATATAGAGGTAATAAGTGTAAGCTATGAAGCAAAGACCATGAGGGAGTTTCAGAACCTAAACCAATAAGTTGAATTTAATGAAAAGTAAAACAAAATTTTAGAATCATCTTGAATATTTTCAATGTCTTTTCATATATATAGTTGATTTGGTTCAAATTATAAATTTAATTACAATCCTCAAATCCTAAAAATAATTTAATATGTTAAAACTTGGTTGAAACTTTAGTTTATTTGAATAACTAAGAATGTCTATTAAGTGTTTTAAAATTTTTATATTTATTTGGAAATATAAATTTAATAAACATTATAAAAATGTGGTGATATCTCCTTTTTGCAATAATTTTTCTTAGGACTTGCAATCTCAAACTGACCAATGATAAAAGACAAAGCTCAAATTGAAGTTGAGTATAGGAAAACAAGTAAATGGATAAAGGTGATGTTGATAAGCTTGAAGTGGATAATAAAAAAACTTAGGTGAGTCATTGGAGAGGAATATATGTATTAGCCTAATCCAAGAGAATGTAAATCACATCAACATTTAAATGACTAGAACAACTCGATAATTTTTTGAGATAAAACCGACATTTGAAATCCATATAATCATCAAAAAAATTGTATAAAACTTGTGTATATAACTCCCACTTTTTTAATACCACTATGTTTATTAAAAAATATACATAATTATTGTACTAAAATAAAACACCTTGAACATTAGTGATACTAGTGAAAACATACCTGCAAGATGTGATTTTAAATTTAAAATGGAAATTTGTTAAGTGACATAATGTATAATATCCTTTCACATGAAATAATTGACAACATGTTCATCTATTCCTAATAAATGTCTTAGAATGTGTGTTGACTTGTAAAGTTTTTTATCTCTCCTATAATAATTATGCCAAGTTTTAAAAATGTATGACAATAATCAAACTTCTCATGCTCTTGCAATGAACCTTCCTTGATTAAAAAAGGTAACAAGTTAAAAATTTGTGTCAAGTTTAAATTTTTTTACATAACATTCAAGATATCTAAAAGTGACTGTGAATCCCATACAAAAAATTTAACCCATTTTCTGATACACATGTTTTCAAATTTTTAAATTTATAAAAAAAACTGCGTAAGGATTACCAAGTGATGTACACTATTTTATCTAAATTTTTCACATAAAAAGTCCATTTTGGATCCCATTAAAAGCATTAGAAATATCTTTAAATTAAATTCCATACAATAAGTAGTATTTTTTTTTCAAAAAAAATTATGGCAAAATATTTAAAAGCACATCCCTTTGTAAGTAGACATGCAAGCAAGTAAATAAACAAGAATTTAAAAATAGTGTGATATGACTTGACAATGCATGTTAATTTACATACAAATGGACAAGAAAATTGTCTATTAATTGGTTGAATCGTGGCACTTAAATTTAAAACACACCCTTCCAAATACAATGGGAGAAAAAAAAATAAAAGAAAAAATGCACAAAATTTTCAAAAGAATAAATAAATTTATTGAAATGTGTATGATCTATCCTGACAATGTATATTCATTTATATATAATTTGTGTAGGTGAAATGGCTTCTATTCGGATGGATTGAGACAAGTAAACACTTTCATAACATCATTGACATGAATCCAAAATTGGATAAAGCACAAGTCACTAAAGAATCTAAACTTTTTATACATTCCACTAGGGAATACAAACCTATAGTCAAAGCCATAGCTTGAATGGGGCCCAATTTTATCACATTTGGACATGTTTTAAATTTAATTTATGATGTCATATTATAAAATTAATTTTAATAGATTTGTTTTATTTTACTTCATTAGGTTGTGTTGTAATAAATGAAATTATTTTAGTTTCAATAAAATGAATTTATGTTCTTTGGGTCATAATTATAACTATAAATAATTTTCATAATTTCCAAAAAAATATTATAAATATGATATTTTGGGCATATGTATGAGACTTTTTGATATAATAGATATTTTTATAATGAATAAAAAGGAGAGTGTTATTTTCAAGGATTAACATGAGGAAACTTAGGAATTTGTGATTTTTTTTATTGATGAATGATCACTATTCTTTAGTTTAGTGTCTCAGTAAATATTTATTATTTATTTGCATTCAATTTTTATCATTAAAATGTCAATGCTTTCAGTTAATTATAATGTGAAAGATTGATTTAAATATAAATTTATTCAATCAAATACATTATTTACTCTCTCTCTCTCTCTCCACCCACCCCTCCCCCTACCCTTACATCCCTCCCTCTCCCTCCCCTCCCTTCTTTCTATTTCACATGTAAACCCACATGAATGCAAATTTTTACTATATTTATTATGCATACTATTTCCCATATTTTCTTACTTTCGATAAAGGGATACTTCCATGATAATAAATGAGGGAATTTCCCCCCTTCACCATTGATAGACTACTCATTTTGGTTGTGTTTAAAATAATCCACCAATAGTTTTTGACACCCACCATGGGAAATTTGTTTAATATTTTCATTCTACCCAAAAAATATGATGTTGTTCCCATATGACTATCTATATAGTTTAGGCCCATATTTACTAACCAAATATTGGTTGGGTATGAGCCACATAAGAGGATATCTCTTCTAACCTTTGAGATTCTATGTGGGGAAAAAACAAGTGCTTATCAATATAAAATTATTGTAGGTATTTTGGGCATGGAAGAAGAGATGTAGCTCTTATTTCTAGAAGAAAACTTAGAAAAATTATTATAATATTTTTTTTAAGGGCCCTTAAACCACTACCTACTCCTAGATAGTAAACATTCTTCCCCATGGTTAAGAGATCATTCACTAGAGAAAATAATGTAAGATTTTAAAATTATTTCTTTGATCTTCAACAATAGTTTTATTTCAAAATGAGTCTAGAAAGAAGTATAAGATCTAATAAATATGTAAACTTTCCTTTAAGTCCAATGAATAAATAAAAATAATGTGAAACAATAAGGTGAAACAATAAGTCAATCTTTAGCTCTTACTTAACCCCAAAATATAGATTGGGGAATCTAGGGTAAAATGGGTAGAGATGTCCTAGAGCACAAGGGTGGAAATCTATCTCTATAGTATGAAAATTAATTTTAAAACTTAGATAAAACATATGCTAAATTTATTATGCTAATATATGCTAAAATTGGAAAGTAAAACTATGTTATATATTGAAATGATAATGAAAACAAAATACTTAGCTGGTTATAATGCTAATAAAAATATAGATCTAGAACATGTAGAAAGCATACTAGATCTAGATTCTAGATTAGTCACCTAATTCTATAAATTATACCTTTATATAAATGGACACTTGCATCAATCTATGATGGTTGCATCAACACTAATAACTAACTCAAACACAAGTGTCCAATAGGAAATACATGTTGAAACTAGATACAACCACATAGATGCTTCTATGTTTTATGTCACCTTTTCTCTTGTGCATTCAAATATGGGTCATGTACTATCACTCTTTATCAAATAAAAAAACCATAATTATTAATCTTCATAGTGGTTACAAGAAAAATGGTTTGATGAGAACATGGTGTCAAGCTACACCGAACACCCCTCTATGAATAAGCACTACCTACATAGACAATACTTTAAAGAGGGACTTAGACTTATGTAGTTCTCCCATACATGTTAACTTATGTGTGCACAAGGATGCAATATTTAATAATCAAGTACACTAGTAACTTATCTTTTAACTTGTAAAATTTGGCTCATAGGATGATCCTTAAGTAGTTTAGACTTGTAGATGTGTTATCCCTATGACTAATATGTAAATAAGATAAAATAAGGAAGCTTTGTTGACTTGAGTGTTTGATTAAATGCCTTTAGTAAATTGACATGCGAGTTATTTTGGTCTATGTTAGGTGAGGAATGAATGAGGATTGATCTTGCATTTATAAAAATCCCTTTGGATAATATACCACATTAAATAATTGGGTTGACCATAGGAATATGTTTTATTTGCAAATTAGATGACTTTAGGGGACTGAACACTTGCTTCAACATAGGCATCTGACTAGGATGCAAGTGTCTAAGAAATTATAAAATAGGTATAGGTTTAGAAATTATAGAGATGGATAATAAGAAATTTTATAACATCCTAAGCATGATAAAGGTCTAAATCATCATAATAACAGTAGTCAGACTAAGAGATAAGAAATATGCATAGAGAGATAGTGTATGTGAGCCTTTTTGGAGCAAGAAATGTTTATAAGTTGAAGGTACTCCATGATATGTATTTTCAAAGTGTATAATATTAAGGTGTTCTATAATTCATAAATAGTGTCCACATTCCCCCCTTTAATATACTAATGAAATTTCTAGTTTAAAGGAAAATAAATAGCTAGGTATGTATAACACACCTTGCCTTTAATTGATTCAAATTGAGTGATTTTATAATGACTAACCTAAAACCAAGATCATGTTACAGTATATAATTAGTCCATATAATATTAAATTTAAATCATTTAAATGATTGAAATTGAAAGAGAGCAAGGTTTAAGAGTACACCCGTATATCGATGCAATTGCCTTGCCTTTTGGTAATTTTATTTGAAAAGATATATAATTATGAATAATTAGAGCCATGATTAAGAAAAATATAAAAATATAGAAAGTACATAAATAGAGAGAGATAGAGAGAGGTTAGAAGACACATGCCCCCAACCTTGCATAAAATGTGAGTTGCCACCTAATAATTAAGATTAGCTCAACCGTACAACCTAGTCATACTTATAACCTAGTGAGCATGAGTGAAGTAAGTCAACTCACACTATAATTGTTTTGAGGCTAGATGATTTAATCAATTATAACCTATAAAATTGTAAATATTGAGTGATTTAATCACCTCAACCATACCAAAAGTGAATCAACTACTGCATTAGATTAGTTCAATAAAATCCATAAAATTCTAACTTGATGGATGATGAGAGTCCATAGAAGTGTCTAAAATTTTAAATTGATTTTATTTTTCAATATTAGGTGAACATTTCATAGCATATTCACATTATATATCTCTCATGCTATAACTATGTATAATAATGGTGCTAATGTAGTAAATTCTACATAAATGTGTCTGAATCATATAACTATGTAATTTAGTAAATTTGCAATCTATTTAAGTGTGGAGGACATGATTATCATAACATGCCTCAATTATATATATAAATCTAAAATTTTTTCTTAGTGCCAATGTGAAAAACATGTTTTTAAAAACATGCCCCAATGTAATCTAGGTATGTTGAATACTGAATAAGTGTGGAGAACATGTTTCCAAAAAATGCCCCCACTGAACTGAAAATATGACAAATGTGGAGTAAATTTTTTCAAAGCATGCCCTCATTTCAATTTGAATCTATGAATAAATATGAAATCCATGCCTCTATATCATTCCCCCACTAATTTGCTCCCCCTTTTAAGGTGAGGGGAAATAACAACTAATAGTCACCTTACCTCAAAAGGATAATATAACTATATAATTTGTGTATGAACCAAGTATCATATATAAATAAAATTTATAGGTAGATATATCATTAAACATGAAGAATGTGATCACACCAAAGCTTAACATACATGATGTAGAATCATCACAATGTTTAGATAGTAACAGTACAAACTTAACAAATAATCAAGAACACACACAAGAGGACTCAAAAGACATTGGTCCAAGGATACCTCAAGCAAGGTGGATATTCAAATTCCACAAAATATAAGGGAAGTGACTTAGTAAAATGTCCATAGAAACCATAATGACATATTCAAATGTCAACATACAATAAACAATGACATATTCAAAATTCCAAAGAGGCAAAAAAAGTCACAAGGGCCACAATCAATGGAGTCTATTCAAATGATCAAACAAGACAATATAAAGGAAAGACACTCAAGGAAGTGCATGAATTAAAACATAATAAAACAACATAAATATAAAATACTAACACATGGATCATATGTGTTAGCAAAAAAAATGTTAAGTACATAACATATCAAGTACACTATGAAAGATATGAGGATAGATAAAGGCATGTGTAGGTACATAAGCTCAAACATTATAATTTAAAATGACCATAAAATGATATATCTTGTATGTTTATGATCAATTAAGTGGATGTGCCCAATATCCACATGACATGATTAGACGGAAGGCCCAACATACAAAACTGCATAGATCATGTATATGTGTATGCCTAAATCATGCTCAAATGATGTGTGAAACACATGTATATATAAATAAATTATATTATATCCACTAAAATATAACTAAAAACATAGATTCCAAGGAGATAATAGAACATGTAGATGTGGAAAAAATGGATTTTTGAATTTTTTATTTTTTTGGTATTTTTGGAATATTTAAAACTAGAAAAACTACCCTATGATCTCATCCAATGGATGTTCATAAGTATCTCCCCACTATAAACCTAGTGAAATAAACTATTGGTACCTCTAAGGATCATGTATAGGTACAATATCTAACATTATAGTATATGTGATGTTTTATGTATGTATAATAAGACTATGTGGTAATGAAGAAATACTAGGAGTAGGGGTTTATGGAACCCATCACTAAAGGGTTTGTGATTTATTTGAAATAATAGTAATATGAACATGTATAGGTGATTTGGATATTTGTATATGGTATGGAATATATGAGTATTCTATGGAACCATTATTTATCTCTAATGCACTGGTCACTTAAGTACTAGCTACTTGGTAACGGGGTTACTTATTGCTTACTCGTTTATGAAAGATTAACCTTATGAGGTTTGATAATTAATTACCTAGGTATAAATTTATCTTTCTCAAGAGGTTATTCATATGGAATTATTGAAATTTTAACTACCCAATTTGCATGAATGTATTTAACACACCCATGCACTATTGAATTTATTACTCAAAGTGTATGTATCCAAGGTCATCCCACTAACATATCAAAGACACCCTTGGAAGTTATAACTGATAAGTAAATAACCACATGTGTAGGACTGACATGTAAAGGTAAGTCTAATTGATCTAGTTAAAGGATACAAATCATGATTTTTATAACCTAAATTTGTAATTAATGTCATGGTATAATTTTTTTCATTTGTACCATTATCAATTATAACATTGTGTTGACTAAGTTTGACTTTCTAGTCAAATTAAGGCACCTATAGGCAAAAAAATGAGTTTTTAGGTCTATATTGGGTTTAAATGGATGCTATAAGGTGTTTCAAGGTTCAATTAATATCATTTAATGTTATTCTACCTTTGGTTATTAGTCTCCTAGGTCTATTTATCATTTTTGGGTCATTTAGAGGTCATTTTAAGTGTATTTAATGCTTTGTAAGGGTTTATTTGATATTTTTGAAAGTTATAAAATCTTATTTTATCCCCCATATGTCATTATAATTCTTAATAAGTTGACATAACTAAATAAATGGTAGGTTATTCAAAAAAGGGCAGTTTTCTAGGCCAAAGAGTGAAAAAAAGACACTTATACAACTCCTTAGGAAGTGTGCCACTTGTAAAATATGATGGTGTGACTCTTCACCTCCCCAAAATCCATATCAACATTTTTATTTCATTTATTTCACAAAAAAATTCATCTACAACTCATTTTTTTCCCTTTTCCTTTTGGCATGCAAAGGAACGTCAACTTCAAGTGATCACTATGGGCCATACAATTTGAGTTGGAAGAAATTAACTTTCGGGTGTATATTTATCTGATTATACTTCACTTAAATAATAAAAAAATTCAATTTGGTGGTTCTTCCTTTATGAACGATCGTTAACACTCTAGGTAGCTTTTTATGCCTGTTCAACCATGAAGGGGTCCCTTTGTGAATCTGTTTCAACTTTTCTTGCTTTAGATTGATGGAATGGTTTGATACAAGTTATTACACATTTTTTTAAATATTTTATTATTCTTATTTGGGTATTGGAAGTTTCAAATACTTTGGAAAGCCTCCTTTAGGCTTGTATATGCTTGTAAAGGCCCAGTTTACATTGGCAATTAGTTCAGTTTCTTGTGAATGGTTTTCCACTTTAGAGTAGGGAATTTAGTGTTTTTTTTATAATTATCATAATTTTTGTTATGTATAAAACATTTGACAATAATTTGTGGCATTTGGAAGGCCTAAACTATGCATAATTGTTCACTACCTAGTTTGTTACAGTCACCTTTCACTTGAGCTCATGGAGGCTATACAAATGTGAGAGAGTTAGAGAAACATTGTGGAGTCAATTTTGATATTTATCACTCCCAAAGATTCATGTTTTACATTAAATGAAGTTCTAGGATGCATACAAGTAAGTTTCACTCCAAGAGAAGTCATTTCCATTTTTGGGCTCTCAGTCCCCAAATGTAGTAAATAGATGTCCTAAGGTTTTTATGGATTATTTTTTTATATGATAAAGGATTATCTCACCACTTTTATTGTTTTTGATTTGTATTCATATATACCTAGTAAAACTATGCCAAATTTAGGATCTAAAGAGTAAGTGAAAGGTGAATTTTGAGCCCATCCAAGTTGCCAAGAAATAACTGAAATTAAATAGTGATATCTATAGGATTCCTAATGAGCACTTGCCCTACAATACACTTGAATAGTCATATACCTATTATTGAAAGAGGATAATTTTAAAATTATCTCAATAATCTATCCTGATCACTCATTCAATATAATAAGTAATGGTTATATGGAGTGACCTCTTAGGCCTATCCCCTGTCAGTATACAAGGCAGGGTAGGTAGTGAAGGTAGTGTTTAAGGATTGGCATAAGAAAGTAGTGTTAAAAGTTCCTATGATGGATCTAGGTCATATTTTGGGGCATAAAAAAACTAAATTCAATCTCAGAAATCCTTACACACTCCTATACATGATCAAAATACTCCAAAGCAACCTATAACCAAAGCAAATTGCATACCTATAGCCAGGGGTTTGGTCACAGTCAAGAATAGGGTGTTTTTTATGACTAATTGAAGCATAAAATTGAATGAAGTGACATAATATTATTCCAAAAACATAATAAAATTTTTTATACCCCTTAAATTGGATAGATATACATCAAGATGCACCTACAAAGGCAAGATTGGGAACATGCATCTACAGCCTAGTATGAGGAATTGGTTGCAATCAAGGTAAAATGGTCTTTTGAGCTCAAATGAAGCATTTATATGAGTTATATGAAGTATATGAGATGATATATAGATTAAAATAAATAAATTTTAAACATTTTTTGAGGCTTGAATGCCTTACCATGAAACCTGTAGGCCTAGAAATAAGGGTTTAGTCTCAGTCAGGAACAAAGAAGGTCTTTTGAGGCCAATTGAAACATTGAAATGGATGGGATGACCAAAATGGATTTAGAAGAGAGAAAATTAAAGTTTTTATGGAATTTTTAGACTAAAACCTCACCTTGGACATCTACAGGTAGAGCAAAAGGATGCACTTATAGTCTTGTAGGAAATTGAAACATAGTTTGCTCATGGGAGTGCATAAGTAGTTTTTGAACAAGAAGGATAAGTGATGATTTATAGTCTCTCCAATGGATCAAATTATATTTTTAAAGTTAATTACCATAATATTTAACAATCCTAATGTGCCTATTAATGTTATCTCAGTCCTACAGGTAGGGTCATATTTAAGGCTTAAGCACGTGTAGGTTGACTACTCCAAGAGGAAGAGAAGGTCTCAAATCTATTAGGATGATAAAATAAAATTAAATAAAGGTTTTTACATGCCTAAAACATCCTTCCATGAACAAATGACTCTTTCACCTATGCAAAAGTTGTCCTAGTTCATATAGTTAGGCTAAGAAGACCTTGTTTCAAGGGGCAAGTGGAGTTTTTCAATAATCAAGCAAATTTTCCAAGGGCCTAAAAAGCTTCATGAGCTTGGGATGAAGATGATAAAAATTTTTTAGTATCATTTCATCATGTAAATATCATGGAGACAATAGCTACATGGAGGTTTGAGCTAAAAACATAGAAAAATGGGGGTTTAGACCCCCTTTTTAACAAATTTAAGATGGTTAGACCCCTTGGACAAAGAATTTAATCAAAAAATTTGGTAAAAGTGATCATAAGGACCTTTTGGAGTTCCATATATATTAATTTTTATCATTAAATATGAATAATACCCTTTGTTTTGTCTCAGAGGTAGGTCACTCCTTGTATGCAAGAAATTGGTAGTTTTTTGGGAAAAGTGAAGAAAGGAGGGCTTGTGCTTAGTTTGACCAGTCAAGGAGGTTTGTAAAATTTGGGGACATATGGGAGAAAATGAGAAACTAGATTATAAGGTTTAAATTCCAAGGATAAGATCTGGACAAGGAGGTTTGTAGGCAAACCTAGTAGGAAAACATGCAAACCCAACCTAAATGAGATGTCATTTCAAGTTCTAGCCTTCTCTAGGTATTATAATGTTTTGTGTGATGACTAAAATGGTAAATATGATGTTTTAATTATATTTAAATTCATTTATGGTGATAATTATCATCGTTTGGTTCACAAAGCACAAACAAGCCTATTGGTAAGGCATAACTCTTGTTCCAAAATAGGGTTGACTTCCATTTTTGTCTCTTTTTGAGATCTCCAAATGATTTAAACATGTTGGTAGTTTATTATCAAAGGTTATTAAGCTTTTTTTATCTAATAAACTCTACAATAATCCATTTCCAACTCCAAACATACTAAAACCCTCTCAAAGAGCATGAAAGCCATTTGAAGGTCAACTTCCATCACTCATATATTTCATGTATGATTATAGGGGACCTTGAGCCATTTATATAAGTTATAAGGTGTTATTAAGAGGCCAAAAATATAATTTTTCTATGGTTTTAGTTACACACCTTTATGAACAATGGTTAAGAGTTCAGGTCGCTCAAAACCCTTATAAGGACCCAATTGGGAAATGGAAATTTTTTTATCATATAAATTCTAGGTAATGTCAATTAAATAAATTTTAAGTTTTATAGGACTCTTATAGGATCCCATACATGTGTTTTGTTTGTATGGAACTATACGAATCAAAGGAAAACTAGGATTTTTTGACTATTTTGAGTGGTGTGCAAGCTACAAGAGGATTTAGAAGGTGAAAAAAAATTTAAAATGAATATTTACACTTTATATAACTCAAAAAATTCATTTCATATCATTAATCAAACACTAGGTATCCTAACTAGACTCTCACTTTCAGCTAGTCCAGTGAGCCAAACTAGTGAACATTTGGGAAAGTGGTGAAAAGCAATTAGGGAGCCCTTTTAAAGTTTTTTTTATTGAAAATTAAGATATGGGAGAATTTTAAAAGTTTCATTACATCTTATTCATGGATAAAATATGAAAATTTGGAATTTTTGAATGCCAAGTGGAGAGGGTGCATGGAAAAGAGCCTTTTGAAACTACCAAGGATAATTTTGCATGTCTAAAAGACTAGGGATGGTAAAATGTAAATAAAATGCATGTGGAAACTATTTTTTAACCCTTATTTATCATAAAAACCATCTAAACTATCCATATGTAGTGATAAGGGTAGTTTTGGAAGGCAAATCATATAGGTAGTTTTTTATGCCAAACTTGCAAGTTTTGTGCCACTTTTCACTATATGTGTGACTTGTTTGGACAATTACACCTTAATTACATGTAATATATCACCACACCTCTCATATACATGAAATTTTAACTGATTTTCACTTGGTGACACATGTCCTTGTGCCTCTTCAACTTCTCTTCTCTCTCTCTTCCTCCAAATGCTATAAATTTAGGCCTTTTGGCTATTGTATGCATACTCCACTTGAGTATGTTGAAGCCATTCTAAATTTTACACATTATGATTAATAAAATTACTAAGTGTTTACCTCTCTCGTGACTTTTCATAGTGTTCTCTATTTGAATGTTGAATTTGCTTAGTGAAGACTATGGATTCCTTAGCATTGTACTTCATTCTTTCACCTATTTTTATACTCTTATTGAAAGGTATGTGAAGTGTTTCATGATATTTTCATGGTTTAAGTGAGTATTATTTTAATTTTATTCATTAAATACCTTTTATCTAGTCCTCCTAATCTTTTATATCATCTAGGACCCCACAATGTAATATTGATGCAAGAAGGCATAGATTTGGTAAAGAGTATGTTTTAGTTGGTTCTTTAGTCTCAAGTGTGGAAAAAAAGTGGTTTTAATTCATAAAATTTATTTGGTGTATCACCTTAATATATTAGGATTAATTTACAAACTATTCTTAACTCTTTTTAAACCCAAAGTGTTAGTATTAGGAACATGTGCTTGAATGATACATCAAAGGGAGCTAGCCCTTATCTAGAGGTTCATCTCACAAGTTTGCTCACCCACAACAAGTGAGATGTCCCAATTTTTCCACTTGGATTAGATTCATATAAAACCTATTCTCATATGGTGCATCCAAATTTCAATATTTTTTGGCATGCTTGATGAAACATGAGTTCTAAGAGTTGGAGGATTTTTGGTGTTGTCCTTCAATACATCAGCCTTGGGAGGCACTTTTCCAAGCACCAATAGCCACTCCAAGGTTGAATCAGATAGTTTAGTAGATAGGTATTCCATTTTAATATTTTTCATATATTTTTAAATGTCTTGGTTTCCAAATGAATCTTTTAAGGTTGGTCTTGATGTTAATTTTTTCCCTCTACAAGTGGGTGAGACATTACAAGCCTTGCCTCTTCCTCTTCAAAGTGAACAAGTGCTTGGTTAACTTGATTTTGATCCCTATAAACCTTGTTTTGATCCTTATCAAGCCAACATGACCTTCATTAGCTCCAATATTGTCTTTTTTAATCCTATGATCATTCTTTTCCATCCCTTCATAGTCATCATCAAGATGTTGGGCAGTCTTATGGGAAATGTTACCAAGAAATGCCTTATTACTAGCTCCAATTTGAGCCCTACCCTTCATATGTTGATTCTTATCATCCTAAATCATATTATTATTAGCCTTATCATGTTAAATAGGAAGTTCCCTAGAGCTATATGTAAGGACATCATTGGCAAAGTGAGTTTCCTACTTATGTGAATGATACTCCTTCCAACCAACCCAAGAGTGGACTTCTATTTGAGCTCACTAGTGCTTGCCTCTTTTCAAAGTACATTCATAAGTCATCTCCCTCATCTCACACTCCATATTCATTTCCTTCACCATCTAATCCCTTCCATATCCCATCTCTTCTACCTAAAATTCATGAACATATTCATTCACCCTTCATTTCATTCCATCCTAAAGAGGAACCTATTTTGAGGGAGGTAAGGGAGCAAGAGAAAATGAAATTATTGGCTGATAAAGAGTCTATATTGAGTGATAATGAAGATGATATCATCATAATTACTCCATATGAACATCATCATTATGATTACCGTCTTGAGCATGAAGTGGAAAGCATTATCAAAGATGAAGAACATGGTCAAATCATATCTCAAGAGGTGGTTATTCTAAGAAGATCTCATGAGAATAAGGTTGAAAAAGTGACTCTTTAAAGTGTAATGTTTCAAGGAGAAGACATAGGTCACACTTACATGTAAATGTTCCAAAAATATGAAGATGATATTGATAAACTTCACTTGTCAAAATTGGATGATGAGGAATGTAAGCATGGTGAGCTCTCTCCCCCTTTGTTTGATGAACATTTTTTTTGCTTTTATGAAGATAATGACCAAGCCATGGGACTTGAGTTGAATTAGGTTTAAGAGCATGTTGTAGAGTAGCTGAAGACTCTTATTTTTGAACAAAAAGTAGAGGAACCAAATTGGTTTAATAGAGGCATTGAAGGAGTTATTGAGCAAGAAAATGATGAGTTTTGGGGTGAGTTAGAAATTTTTTGTCTTGATTCAAATATCATACTAGCCATTCTTCCTCAAGAGATATATGATGAATCAAGAGATCAGTTTGACAAGCTTCTCAAAGGGATATAAAAATATGAGTTGGTATATGATGTATTTCAAGACGGTCATGAGCTAAATGAGCCCTATAATGATGAGCTTGTAGCCATTAATCCATTGATGGACTACATCAACATGAATGACCAGCATGAAACATGTCTCAAGGAGAAATATGATTACATGGATGTGGAATACATGTTTAAAATTGATGAATTTGAATACATGCCAATCAAGATGGCAAACAAGAAGGGTGAGTCACCAAGTTTTCACTCCAATGAACTACTCAGTTACCACCATAATTTTTATTGCCATGAAGGAGACCTAAGAAGTTTTCTATTTGATCTAGAGGGAACAAATGTATCATGTTAGATGTACATATTAGTTTGATTTTAGTTATGTTGTCTTTTGTTTCTCCTAAGTGCATTGAGCACATGTGTGTATTGTGTATGTCCTTTTCCTTTGTGTGTTTAAGGTACTCACTAGTTATTTTGGTCAATGGTTAAGTCTCCTTACTTGTTTTAATCCTTAGATGACTCCTAAACCCAATGGACTAATAAGGCTACTAGTCTAGTTAATATAACAGGCATACTACCCCTGTGAGTCACCAAATTATTCACCAAGTTTGAATTTCTAGTCAAACTAGGGCACCTATAGGCAAAAAATTGATTTTTTAGGTCTATAGTGGATTTAAATGGATGTTATAAGGTGTTTCAAGGGTTAATTAATGTCATTTCATATTATGCTACCTTTGATTATTAGTCCCTTAGGTCTATTTATCATTTTTAGGTCATTTAGAGGTCATTTTAAGTGCATTTAATGCTTTGTACGAGTTTTTTGGGATTTGTTCAAGTTATAAAAGCTTATGTCATCCCCCATGTGTCCTTATAAGTCTTAATAAACTGACATAACTAAATAAATGGTAGGTTGTTTAGAAAAGGGTAGTTTACTTGACCAAAGAGTGAGGAAAAGACACTTGTATGGCTCCTTGGGAAGTGTGACACTTTAAAAACGTGGTTTTGTGACTTTTCACCTTCCCATAGAACATATCGATTTTTGTTTTTCATTTATTACACAAAAAATTGCATCTACAACTCATTTTTCTCCCTTTTCCTCTTGGCATGCAAAGGAAGGTCAACTTCAAGTGCTCACTATGGGTCATAAAATTTGAGTTGGAGGAAATTATCTTGGGGATGGATAGTTCTATGAGTCTCCTCTATAAGAATAAGTTTCAATTTGGTGGATCCTCCTTTATGAATGATCATTAACACTCTAGGTAGCCTTTTATGCCTATTCAACCATGAAGGGGTCTTTTTGTGAATATGTTTCAAATTTTATTGCTTTGGATTGATAGAATGGTTTGTTTTAGGTGATTCCATATGTTTTTAAATATTTTATTATGATTATTTTGGTGTTTTAAGTTTAAAATACTTGTGAAATCCTTCTTTAGGCTTTTATATGCTTGAAAATGGCCCAATTTACACTGGCAGTCAGTTCAATTTCTTGTGAATGGTTTTACACATTAGAACAGGGGATTTAGTGTTGTTTTGATAATTCTCATAATTTTGGTTATGTATAAAAGAGTTTACAATAATTTTTGGCATTTGGAAGGCCTAAACTATGCACAATTATTCACTACCTAGCTTGTTATAGTCACCTTGCACTTGAGCTCATGGAGGTTGTACAGATGTGAGAGACTTAGAGAAACATGGTGGAGTCCATTTGGATATTTATCACTCCCAAAGAGTCATTTTTTGCATGACATGAAGTTATAGGACGCATATAAGAAATTTTCACTCTAAGAGAAGTCATTTCCATTTTTGGGCTCTTTGTGCCCAAATGCAAAAAATAGAGCTCTTAAAGTTTTTATGGATTATTGTTTGATATGATAAAGGATGATCTCACCACTTTTACTATTTTATATCTATATTCCTATATACCTAGTAAAAATATTCTAAATTTGGGATCTAAAGAGTAAGTGGAAGGTGAATTTGAGCCCCTCCAAGTTGCCAAGAAATCACTAAAATTAGACAGTGATATCTATAGGATTCCTAATGAGCACTTGCCCTACAAGACACTTGACTAATCCTAGACATATTATTTCAAGAGGTAAAAATTTAAAATTAGATAAAAAAATCAATCTTAATCACTCATTCAATGGAATAGGTAATGGCTATATGGAGTGACCTCTTAGGCCTATCCCATGTCCGTACACAAGGCATGGTAGGTAGTGAAGGCAGTGTTTGAGGATTGGCATAATAAATTAGTGTTGAAAATTTCTAAGATGGATCTAGGTCCTATTTTTGGGCCTATAAAAACTAAATTCAATCTCAAAAATCCTCTCATACTCCTAAACATGATCCAAATAGTCCAAAGTAACCTACAACCAAAGCAAATTATGTACCTACAGCTAGGGGTTTGGTCACAGTCAAGAAAGGGTGTTTTTGATGACCAATCTAAGAATCCAAGTGAATGAAGTGACATAATATGATTCCATGAACATAATAAAAGGTATTATACCCATTTAATGGGATATATACTCATCAATATGCACTTATAAGGGCAAGACTAGGAACATGCATCTATAACATAATATGAGGAATTTGTTACAATCAAGGTAAAATGGTCTTTTGAGCTCAAATGAATCATGTAGATGAGTTATATGAAGGAAATGAGATAATATAGATATGACCAAAGACCTTTTACATATTTTTTAGGCTTGAATGCCTTACCATGAAACCTACAAGCCTAAAAATGGGCATCTATAGTCAGAGCTAAGGGTTTCATCTTAGTCAGGAACAAAGAAGGTCTTTTGAGTCCAATTGAAACATTGAGATGGATGGGATGACTACAATGGATTTATAAAAGAGACAAGTAAATTTTTTATGTAATTTTGAGACTAAAAACTTACCTTGGACATCTACATGTAGAGCAAAAGGATGTGCTTACAATCATGCATGAAATTGAAACATAGTTTGCTCATGGGAGTGCATTAGTAGTTTTTGAACAAGAAGGAGAAGTGAGGGTTTATGGTATCTCTAATGGATCAAATTATCCTTTTAAAATTCATTCAAATAATCCTTAAAAAACCTAATGGGCCTATTAATGTTGTCTCAGTCCTATAGGTAGGGTCCTATTTAGGGCTTAAGCAAGTGTAGGTTGACTACTCCAAGAGGAAGAAAAGCTCTAAAATATACTAGGATGATCAAATAACATTAAATAAAGGTTATGACATGCATAAAACATCCTTACATGAATATAGGATCCTTTCACCTATGCAAAATTTGTCCCAGTCCATAAATTTAGGCTAAGAGGACATTATTTCAAGTGGTAAGTGGAGTTTTTCACTAATCAAGCAAGTTTTCCAAGGGATTCCAAAGCTTCATGAGCTTGAGATGAAGATGATAAACATGTTTTAGTAGCATATTTTTGGCTAATAGATTTGTCCTTATCTAAAAATGTTTTATTTTGAATCCATACCCTTCTTTCAAGAACAAATAAGTTAAACAACAAATGGGTGAACTGTTAAGACTAGTTCCCCTCTGAATTAAGGTACAACTCCCTTTAAGATTTTCAATGAATTGAAATATTTAGATACACTTTTAACCAAAAAGTGTTTTAAAGGTAAACTAACATCCACACATCATCATGTTATGAATGCGATATTTTATAATAGCAATGGATAATAGAATACACAGATTCTATTTTCACTAACAATTAAATAAATAAACATATATATAGTTGAACCAGTAAAGGATAAAACACATATAATGAATTGTCTATTGGAAAAGTAATTACTATATAAAAGAAGATTTCACATAGAAAACCTAATTTCAAATACTCAAATACACAAATCTAAGTATTCAGAAATTAATTATCTTTTCATTCATAGATGAAAAATGTTTCAGACAAACATCACATATATCGTCAACAATAGTGGTCGAGTTCTATTTTTTTTAACTCCTTTTCTTTTTTTATATCTTCTCATCTTTTACCATTAAAAATATATATAGTTTCCATAACTAATCCAAGCATCAAACTAAATGAGAGTTAAAGTAACTCTAACCCATATGGGATTTAGTTTTTAAACAAATTCACTTAAAGATTAAGTTTTGAGTAGAAAAGCAATTGAATAACTAAATAAAAGGAACTATGTAAGTAAAATCATTATTGAAGTGATGGATTAGGATCTCTAGATTTTATCTATTCAGTTGGGTAGATATGTTGACATTTCCACTCCTAAAATGCTGTAACAAATTCCTAAATTTTTATAAGATTGAGAATGCTGATGTGTTTTATCCTTGCTTTCTAGATGTTTTCTTCCCTCTGAATTTTCCTCATCTTTTCTATGTACTCTAGGAAAGTGTTGATGCAGCAACAAAGAAGTGAATCTACCTTTGAAATCTGATAAAAATCTTTAGTTGATTAGTTGTCACTTTCTTTAATGATGTTGATCTTTTCCCTAAAGGATTGAATCACAATATTGATGTCTTTTTCTAGTTTTCCATCATCTTTTATGTATTTGATATCAATACTCTTTAGATCATGTTGTAATGACTAAATGAATTTAGTTATTTCCTTGATCATTTTTATGATTTCCATTCATCCTTGTCACGATACTAAATTTCCCCATTCAATATTTTTCTTACTTACATATAATACATCTTCATCAAGACTTGTCAAGTTCTTCTTTGACAAAAACTTTGTTATTCCATACTTTTGTGCTTCATCAATATGGTTCATCATGCTCATCCATTTTTATTCATATTTTATTGACAAAGCATTTTGAGTCTTCAAATCTTCAATAGTAATTGTGGTTAGATCATATACATTCTTCAATTTATGGATGAATTATGTACCTTTCTGAATGATGCTATCCAACCAATTATCAAATACCCTGGTAACCATTTTACCTCTATGTATTTGGTCTAGCATCCTTTGATTGACAGGTGATTTTGGATCAAAAGACAAGGATAGTTGGGTGATCGATTGTGGATCTGGCTATAAATGGTGTCAATTTACTCTTCCATTGACCGCATAGTCTATTTTAATTCTTTTATTTTTTTCATCCTTCCAAGTTCTACTGACTATCCTTTTAGTGGATGCTTCAAGGTGATGCACATCTATGGCATGTGATGCAGTCCCAAGATCCACCTTTTCAATTGTAAAATCTTGAACTATAGGATCTTGAACTTCTTCATTGGTTCTTAACCTGGCTATTTCATATCCTTCAAGGATAAAGAAAATGGTACTACTTTCCTTTTGTTTCTGATTGAGCTTTCCAACCACTTAGGTGTAGCGGCTAAGGCTTCTTTATTAGGATTTGGTTGATCAGAAGGTACATTTGAAACAATCATTAGTTTGGTAGAATTATAAGGAATCATTGTCTGTTGATCTACACTAACCTCTTCCACCATTGGTGAACTAGATTCTTTATCACCTTTGGCTTCTCCTAAATCTTTCTTAGAATTCAAATCCACAATTGCCTTTTTATAAATTTGACTCTTTCTCTTGCTTTAGGTCCTTGATATGGTGGCATTAGGAGGTAGAGTAGTTATAAGGGCCTTCTCAAATTCTTTGATGATAGGATCCCTTCTAGTTATTGCTTTGGAAGTACCTTCATCACAAATAGTAATAATCTAATAAGAGGAGCTTATTAGGAATGTTGATTCAATTATTGATGTAGATTATTGAGAAGCTATGTTTTGAGCTCCCCCCAATTTTTGCTCTCTTAACCATTTCTTAGTTCTCCTTATCATTGGGAGAGTCTTAACCTCAATTATATCTTCTTCATTTTTCTCTCAGTCAATTTCTAGAATAGGTGATTGTTTTATTTGTTCAAATTATGGATTAGTTACATGTTCATCATTGTCAAAAATTCCAAAAATGTCCATATTTAAATTGAGGGTAATAATTTGCCCTAAGGAAAACCTAGACCATGGTCTTTTTCTGACTTCAAATTCATCTAAGAAATCCTCCCAATAATCCTCCAATTAAGGAATATGTGACAACCCTATTCCAAGATCCAAGTTATCTTTGGCAAAACCTTTGCTATCAAATTGTGATCTAGCTGTGAAGTATTGAAAATTAAATTTCTTAAGATCCAATTCTAAATTTAAAGTATCAGAAGTTGACTTGCATGAATAACATCCAAGTTTAATAGGAAAAGATATACCAAATTTCTTTTTCATTGGCAATTTTTTATCTACATGTCCTAATTGTCTGCAAACTTCTATTAATATAAATTGCTCAAAAATATACTAGGTAACCTTAAAGGTTCACTGTCAAAACCCCAACTCTGATATAAGTAAACTTGGAAAATTGAGAGAAGAAACTACCATAAATGTTGATTAATTACATAGCATCATCATACAACCTTTTATTGATGTTATTTGACAATTCAAAAGTCATCTTCCCAGTAAAAACATCATTAATTCTCATGTAATCCTCATATTAATTATGCATTTACAACTGTGAGTAATATTCATAAATTTTACTATCTTCAGCCAAGGGTGCATGTGGTAATCCTACCCATTTTCTTCTAGATGCCAAGCAATAGAAGAGGTACGAAGACATATAAAACTCTTTATTTCCCAAATAATTACTTAAACCCTGATGTAAACTTTTAGCTACAATTTTTGCCCAATCCAAATATTTCTCTCCTTAGAGGATCACCTGTATGAAGAAGTACATCTAGTCTTCCCAATAATATGCATGAAAATTGCCTTTTAGTTTGTGTAGTAATATTATAATATCTTGTACTTCTAGAATCATATGATTTCTTGTTAATGGTTTAGGCAGTCTTGAACCCCCTTTTTGGAATTTCAAAATCCAATTCCTAGCAATCACACTCTTGTAAATTGCTTTCTTCAATGAAAAATAACCATAAAAAGAAGTAATACTGAGGTCAGAGTATGGTTCCTTGGGAGGAATTCTCATTATAGACATTAGGGTTTGTCTTTTGATATGTAGTAAAACATTTCCATCTACAGTATTGATGCACCTATTTTGAGGTTCATATCTATTCATGTATTCAAGGACTAATTCAAGGCATTAGATAGCCATGGGAAAGGCCACAGCTTCAACCAATCCACTTTCTACTATATTTTATATCATATTATTTGACACAATATTTCTATCCCTTTCTTTAAAATCTTCCAAGTCATATTGGACCAGAGAGGTGTCCCCAATTTTAGGAGAACATATGAGACCAGGAGCATGCTTGTAATTGAGACATGTAGATTTCATGGTTATAGGTTGAAGGATATGATAATAAAAAGTTTTGAACTCCTTAAATAATGCCATAAACTCAAAAGGATCCTTCTTTTCAACCAAGTAAAGGAAACAACTTATAGTAAGAGTAAAACTCACCTTTAAATTTATTTGAAATAACTGTGAATTCAAGCAATCAAATATCTTATACCACCTATGATGTTCTCCTTTATATCACCTAGTATGCTCATTTGCTAAATTTGAATTATCCTCTTTTGATATAGATATTAACTAGATCAAATAATTAAATCAGAAATATACATGCTAAACATGCTTGATAAGACATGCATTTTGACATATGCATATGACAAGCATTTTTTACACATGATTTTGATGATTAATGATCATCTATAACCTCATGAAAATTCAAAATTTTCTGCTTTATAATGAGTTTCAAATATATTCTCCTCTAAATGTCCCACTAATTTTAACTTAGAGAAAGCCTCAAGGTGAGATGAGAGTATAGTCATTGAACCATTGAACCATTGAACTTTTGAAAATGTGGTTTACCTTCAAGGTTTAATGATATGAGATGAACTACACAGACTGACCAATAGTCATATGATATTTTCAAAAACTTCAAACTTTGAAACATTAAACCATTGAACTTTTGAACTCTTCTATGTAGGTTCAAATGTTAGATTCAATTGGTAGGTTCAACGATAGGATCAATGATACATTAATTTATACAAGGGAACTGAGTGAACATGACTCTTTACAAAACATCGAGTATTGAATTCTTGAGCTGTTGAACTCTCGAACCATTGAACTTTTGAACTCTAAAAAAAGGGTTCAAGATCAACTGAAAGGTTCAAAATCATAATTGAAATACACTAAAGGACAAACAGTTCACTTTGAGAAAATTTGAACCATTAAACCTATTGAACCATTGATTTTATTGAACTCTTAAACTTTAAGAAAGGTTCAGGTTCAAAGGTTTAATTCTTTTAAGAATTTACACACAAAAGGTGATAAGCGGGTGAACTTCTTTTATGGAAAAATTCATGAAAATTTGAATAAGGGTGACTCAAAAATTTAACATTGGATTTGACTGGGGACTGTATTTTATGACAAAATGCAGAGAACTTAGAAACTCTAATTACGTAGACTGAAATGCAACAATAGAAGAAAATGAGAAAGACAAACCAAAAATGGAAAAGGAAAACACAAAACATGACAACAAAGGAAAGGCTATGTATAAAATAGGGGATACCTATTTCACAGTTGATACAACTTAAGATCCTATTCATTATAGGACATGGGTAAAATATCTCCATTTGGATATTCCAATTTAAAATAATTAGGACCAAGTAACTGATGAATTTTGAAAGGTCCTTTCCAAAGTGAATCAAATTTTCCATGTACTCCTTTAGGTTCTCTCCTTTTATCCCATAGCAATACTTCATCTCCTTCCATGAACTTTCTAAGCCTAGTTTTCTAATCAAAAAGCTTTTTAACCCTAGTTTGATGAGCAGTAATCTGATCAACCAATTCATTCCTCTCTTCCTCAATCTTAGTTAATTACATAACTCTTTTCTCTAAAGAATCTTGAAAGTATTGATATTCAATAACATTTTCTAATTTAGCTATAGAAAATTCTAGAGGTAATGATAACTATGCTCCTATCCCATAAACCAACTCAAAAAGTGCCATTCTTATTACTCTTTTTGGTGTTACCCTATCAACCCAAAGTGATTCATATAGTTTCTTATAACAATCTCTGGGTTTATCACTCACCAATTTCTTCATGATGGATATCATATTTTTATTACTGGACTCTACGTGTCCATTCCCTTGAGGGTAATAATCTGATGAGTGAGAAGGAGAGATACTATGTTCATAGCAAAATGTAGTAAGTTCCATTAAAGAAAAAATGGTAGCATTATCTACCACAATCTTCTGAGGAACACCAAAATTTACCAGTATATTTTCTTTGAGAAAATTACATACCACTTCTGAAGTGGCTCTCTTCACAAGGGCTACTTCAACCCATTTTGTAAAATAATCAATTGCTATTAAAATGTGTGTATGACCAACAATTGATAGAGGTGAAAGAGGCCCAATTAAGTCTAATCCCCATTGTTTGAAAGGTTCTTCAATAATGATAGGTCTTAGAGGTATTGTTGTAAGTTGTGATCTTGAAAAAAAAATTGTATTTTTCATAGTTAGCCACCCATTTATATGCATCTTTGAACATACCTAGCCAATAATAACTTATTCTCAGGATTTTGAATACTGTGACTGAAGAAGAGAAATGTCCACCACATGTTTCATTATGAAAAACTTCCAATAATTTGTATTATTATTTCTTATCTACACACCTCAAAAAGGTTCCATCTAGTCCCTTTTTATATAGGACATCACCCTAAATCACATATTTTATTGATTTTAACTTTAGATTCCTTTTCTCCTTTAGGGATAAATGACTAGGATAGTCTCCATAAGATAGTGTGCCACATTTAGGAACCATGGATCTTGTAAGCTCACCAATAGGAAATTAGGAAGTTCTTCTTCTTTACTTCTAGCTATCAATTTGCATAAACCTTGACCTCTAACTAATTTGGTTGGGTTAATCTCCAGGTCATATTCTTGAATTTTAGCAACCCATGTTGCTCTATTGTTCATCCCAACCTCTTGCTGAGTCAGAATACTTTTCACAGCCGAACTAGGAATAAATACAACTAAATGAGAATGAAGTATATAATATCTAAAGTTTAACAACCTTTACTATAGCAAAAGATTTTTTCTCAACCAAAGAATATTTAAGTTCATGCTTCTTGAGAGGAACACTCATAAAGGTTATTGGGGCTTCTATATTTACTTCATTTTTTGTAACAAGATACTAGACATGGTATGTTCTGAAGCATAACAGTAAATAACAAAATATTTTTGGAAATTAGGACTTACCAATGTAGGTGTTTGTGCAATCACCTCTTTAATATCTTCAAATGTTTTTTTAGTAGCTTCATTCCATTTGAATGATTGTTTTTCACTCATCATCCCCATAATATGTTTTGTAATCTCAGCAAAATCAAGAATGAACCTGCTAAGAAAATTAATTTGGCCAAAGAAAGACTTAACTCTAGTCCTATTAGAAGGAAGGCTTAATTGTTGTATTGATCTAACTCTTTTTGGGTCAATTTTGATTCCAATTTTTGAAATTAGGTGTCTTAATAACTTATGTAACATAGAAAATTGACTTCTTAGGGTTAAGAGATATCCCATGACTCTAACATCTTTGTAAAATGGTCTCTAGATCTTTCAGACGATCCTCTATTTTTCTAGAGAAAATAGTTAAATCATCAAGATAAATGACAATAATTCTATCTTTAAAATCTTTAAAAGATGAATCCATCACCCATTGAAAAGTTATACCAGCATTAATCAAACCAAAAGGCATATGGTTATAAGCAAAAGTTCCTTGAGGTGTAGTAAAAGTAGTTTTATGTTGGTTAGCTCTAGCCACACTTATTTGATTATAACTTGAGAACCCATCTAACATGGACATCATTTCTAACCCAAAAATAGTTTGCATGATGTGATCCATCATAGGTAAGGGATAATTATCTTTTAAATTGGCTTGGTTCAAATTCCTAAAGTCAACATAGATTCTTGTTTCCCCATTCTTTTTGTGTACTAGAACAATGTTCGCCACGTAGGTGGAGTGATGAATTGGATAAATAATCCTAGCCTTCAACATCTTTTCAATCTCTTTAAAGATAGCTTCAATAAATTTTAAGTTATAATTTCTTAGCTTCTACCTAAAAGGAGTTGAATTTGCTTTCAAAGGAATATGATTCTAAAATCTTTAAGGTCATCATAGCACCAAGTAAAGACATCCTTATACTTAATCAATAGGTTAATTAATTTGTTTTCTCCTCTGGTGAATAACACCTACCAATGGAGATTCATTTAGGGTCAGTCTCACTTCCAATATTGATTTTCTCATAATCCTCTATTTTGTTAGGATTTTGAGCAAGTTTGCCTTTAGTATATTCATCTTGTCTAGTGAATAAATGTTCTAGAGAGACCAAACCTTTAAGGATTTTGTTTTCTTTTAATTAAATTACATCATCTTTTAGATTTATCCCTGGATCAGGATTGAATTCTTTACATTCTATTTTAGAACCTTCAAAATAAGTCCCTAGGAACATATCAACATTCTCTAAATTTTTTTTGATATGTTTATTACTCTAAAAACTTGCCAATTTTCAGCATTATCTAGGACATTAAGATGATAAACTAGTTCCATTATATATGAATCCCTTTTAAAATTGGGGTTTGGGAGAAGAGAAGTTGATACTGCTATAGAATCTGCCTGAGTGTTCTGGTCTCTAGGAATTGCTTCAATAGAAAAGGCATCAAAACATTCTATCTCATCCCAAACTTCATTTCTGTAATGTCTTAATCTGTCATTTTTGACTAAAAAAATGCCTCTCACTTGTTTGATAATTAATTCAGCATCTCCTTCTACCTTGAGTATCTTTATACCTGTTCTTTTAGCTTCATTTAACCCAAGTAATAAAGCTTCATATTCTATATTATTATTAGTGTTTTTAAATTCTAGCTTGAAAGAGTAAGGAAAAGTTTCATCTTCTAGTGAGATTAACACAACTCCTACTCCTGAACCAGTGGTAGCACAACTACCATCAAATTCCATGGTCCATAGATCATCTGAATGAAGAGACTTTGGGACAAATTTTTCTTTAAAATCTTTAGAGGAGATAAAATAATTACCAAATTCACATTCTTCAAATAGAATCTGAGACTTAGGATCATCAGAAGGATATACTGTAAACTTGTATTTAAGTTCAAGTTCTAGCTTAACTTTCTACTTTCCCACTAGAATTGTAGCTTGTAACCAATCTAATTTAATCTACCCTCCCAAATATTTACAAAAAGTCTTGATCAACAACATCCCATAACTAGTAGGAATATCTACTACTAAAATAGTCAACTTCACCTTTTTATCAAGATAGGATGCAAGAACAACTCATGCATCTTTAATTTGTTTGAGTAAAGAAATATGTTTGCCATCCATGGAATAACATCTACCCAATGTTTTTTAAGGGATAAGCCTAAGGCTTTGGCTATAGAAGAAGGCATTATATTATCAAAAGCACCTGAATCTATGATACAATTGCTGAGTTTATGACCATTTATGAATAAAGAAACATAAAATGGATTGAGTTTTATATCAGCCATATAAGGAGTATCATCAAATGAATTGAGGGTCATTCTAAAAGTATCAGTGGGTGATTTAGGTGGAGAAGTAAATAATAGGGTAATGGGAGACTCAGCGTTAATGTTTAATTGACTTTTAGGTTCAACTTGTGTAAGACCATTTTTGACATATTTAACTAATTTATCAAGTTCTTTGGGTTTCAACCTGAGGTATTCAATAGGGGATATTTGAATTTTTATAGACTTACAAAATTCTAAAATATCAAAAGAAGTCTCACAATCATTTCTATGTAAAAATTTACTTTCTTATGTCTTAGCATCATAAGTTTTAGTGAAATTTTCCTTACCTTTAATGGGCACTTCTTGAGCATTAGATAACTTCAGATTCTTTTGACTTCTAGTAAGTACAACACATGAAGGATCTTCAAGATTAACCAATATTTCACCTCCTCTTTCTGAATTTAAATCATATTCTAGGAAGTGTATTTTAGAGTCACCAGGTCTTTTAAAGCTCCTTTCTTCTTCAGTAATCTCCCCCAAGACATCTTGAGTAGTAGTCATTTGAGTATATCTAAGCATCTCTGGACAAGAATCTCTATCATGATCAGTATTCAAATGAAAGACACACATGTTATTTCTTCTAAGAGGGGCTTCAATAGTCAATCTTGGTTGTGTTTATGTAAGTGGTAATATCTTACCAACATTTGTTTGTTGATTTCTCCTACCAATATCTTGATATGGTTGTTAGAATGAAGTACTAGTCTTCAGTAATTATCTTTTAATGGCAGTCATATCATTTACTAGCCTTTGAAATATAGGATCTGTAAAGGATGAGGGATGAGCATTAGGTACTTGGACTTCTTTCTTCCATTTTTTGGCCATAATAAGATCATCCTCTAACTCAACTACCAATTATTGTGTGTCTGTGAAATTGACAATTGCACCTCTTCTGAGATGAAAAATTATATCAAGAGGCATAGAATTAATAAAGAAGCATTTCTAATTCTTAGCAGTTGGTCTTTTAGAAGTAGGAATCTTGTGCACAATTCTATTGAATTTGGCTATAAATTCCCTCATGGATTCATGTATCTCCTTCTTGAGCTGAGTCAATTGAGCAGAAGGGAATGTTCATCTTCTATGCTTTTGAAGCTATTTTCAAACATAGTTTTCATTTCATTCCATTTTGTGATTAAGGAATCAGTTAGATGATAAAACCATTATTCTATAATATCAATTAGATTTTGCACAAAAAGCCTTATGGATACATCTTGATGTTGCATGCCTAACACACCACATGTTACTGCAAAGGCAATCAGATGTTCCTCTGGTGATTATCTTCCATCTCCATTAAATTTAGGTAAATTTTTCCTTGCATTTTTAGACAAAGGATTCAGGTTGGCCCCTAAATTTAGAGGTCCTATGGTTGTGCCCCAAGGTTGGGCCATTGGAAGAAAACTTATGGCAAAAGGAAAGATAGTACTAGAAAAATTTAAGGCTTTACAGATAGAGGATGTAGAGGGTTTAGGAGGGATAGGAGGTCTACTTCTAGCTTTTCTAATGTGGGTAAGAATATAAGGAAAATTTAAGTTTTATAATGCTTGAAAAGTAGAATCTTTAATTCCTTATCTTTTCAAAGACCTTGTGTATCTTCTAGAATCTAGCTTATGATATTATAATTATTAACTTCACACTTTAGGAGGATTAATTCCTTGCTACATTTTTTGCTTGTCTCTTTCTTTGCCTGAGTAACAATAATCTTATATTATCAGCCAATTCTTCTTCTTTTTATAATATTCTACTTGTTATTCTATAATCATCAATATTTTGATGTGAATGCCAAGCAAGACTATTTAACTAACTAATTATATCTATCAGAGTTGTTGCCAGAATCTGGATAACACGAGTGCAATGAAGACATGATCACACAAGATAAAAAAGTGCAAACCACAAGATGCTAAAGCAATTTGACAATAACAAGAAGATAAATTGCACAAAACAAAATGGAGAAAACCAAATCTGAATTAGCATGGAATGGCCAAAATGAGAACTACAAATAGGAGATTATGAAAGTAACTCCTCCACAAAAGGTGGACATGGCACACCAAAAATAGTCAGTAACTCCTCCATGAAAGGTGGTGACAAGGTGCTAAGAATAGAGAAGTAACTCCCATCAAGGGAGTTACTTATGACATTCTTATGACACCTATGACACACACCTCCACATAAGCTAGCCTATCCCACAAATGTAGGAAAACTCCAAGTATGCACAAGAAATACAATTTCCCTAATTAATAAATAGGGAAAAATAAAAACCTACACTAATACCCCCCATAAGTGTAGCTTAGGTGGGAAGTGTGGAAATATAAAATGGGTCCTGATAACTAGGCCTGATGAGGTACCCATGTACAAATGCAATCTCCCATAAGATAGAGAAAAGGAAAAAACCCGTAGGAAGAAAAAACTCCCCCCCCAAAAGAGAGACATAAAAGAAAAGAAGAGGCTAGAAGGCCCCCCCTAAAGAGATGCTTTCACTACTGTAATAGCTGATGAAGAACTCTCGGTGATCAAAAGGTCATCAACATATAAAACCAAAATCAAGAGTGAATCATCCTGCCACAAGAAGTAGACATTGGGATCAGAATGACACCTAGTGAAACCCACTGTGAGAAGGAAGGAATCCATCTTGGCATACCAAGCCTGAGGGGCCTATTTGAGGACATAGATAGATTTCTTAAGTCTGCATACTAAGGAAGAATCCTAAACAAATCTTGGTGGTTGCTTCATGTAGATCTCAGAGTTGTTGCCAAAATCTGGATAACGCGAGTGCAATTAAGACGTGATCACACAAGATAAATAAGTGCACACCACAAGATGCTAAAGCAACTTGATAATAACAAGAAGATAAATTTCACAAAACAAAATGGAGAAAACCAAATCTAAATTAGCATGGAATGGCCAAAATGAGGACTACAAATAGGAGAGTATGAAAGAAACTCCTCCACAAAATGTGGACAAGGTACACCAAAAATAGTCAGTAACTCCTCCATGAAAGGTGGTGACAAGGTGTTAAGAATAGAGAAGTAACTCCCATCAAGGGAGTTACTTATGACATTATTATGACACCTATGACACATCTATGACACACACCTCCACATAAGCTAGCCTATCCCACAAATGTAGGAAAACTCCAAGTATGCACAAGAAATACAATTTCCCTAATTAATAAATAGGGAAAAATAAAAACCTACACTAATAATATCTTCATTTTCATCTTGAAAACCAAGATTAAGTTGCAAAACAAGAATTATATTTTCATGTGGAAGCACCATTGTTGTCTCATATTAAGGTGACTAATCTTTTAGTAAAGATTTCAATTTTGATTCCCCAGTAGAGTCACCAAAAACTGTTGGCTAACAGATTTGTCCTTATCTAAAAATGTTTTATTTTGACTCCATACCCTTCATCTTTCAATAATAAATAAGTTAAATAATAAATGGGTGAACTGTTAAGACTAGTTCCCCTCTAAATTAAGGTACAACTCCCTTTAAGATTTTGAATAAATTGAAATATTCAAATACACTTTTAACCAAAAAGTGTTTTAAAGGTAAACTAACTTCCACACATCATCATGTTATGAATGTGAGATTTTATAATAGTAATGGATAATAGAATAGACAGATTATATTTTTAATAACAATTAAATAAATAAACATATATAAAGTTGAAACAGTAAAGGATAAAACACATACAATGAATTGTCTAATGGAAGAGTAATTATTGTATAAAAGAAGATTTCACATAGAAAACCTAATTTCAAATACTCAAATGCACAGATCGAAGTATTTAGTAATTAATTCTCCTTTTCATTCATAGATAAAAAATGTTTTAGACAAACATCACATATATTGTCAACACCAGTGGTCCAGTTTTAATTTTTTTTTAACTCTTTTTTTTTAAATATCTTATCATCTTTTACCATTAAAAATATATATAGTTTCCATAACTAATCTACCTATCAAACTAAACCAGAGTTAAATTAACTTTGACCCATACGGGATTTAGTTTTTAAACAAATTCACTTAAAGATCAAATTTCAAATAGAAAAGCAATTGAATAACTGAATAAAAGAAACTATGTAAGTAAAATCATTACTAAAGTGATAGATTAGGATCTCCAAATTTCTCTTTTTAGTTGGATAGATATGTTGAGCTTTTTACTCCTGAAATGCCATAACAAACTCCTAAATTTTTGTAAGATTGGGAATGTTGATGTGTTTTATCCTTGCTTTCTAGATGTTTTCTTTCCTCTGAATTTTCCCCATCTTTTCTATGTGCTCTGGGAGAGTATCGATGCAATGACAAAGAAGTGAATCTACCTTTGAAATCTGAGAAAAATCTTCAGTTGATAAGTTGTCACTTTATTTAATTATGTTGATCTTTTCCCTAAAGGATTGAATCCTAATATTGATGTCTTTTTATGGTTTTCCATCATCATTTATATATTTGATATCAATACCCTATAGATCATGTTGTAATGACTAAATGAATTTAGTTATTTCCTTTATTATTTTTGTGATTTCCATTTGTCCTTATTGGGATACTGAATTTATCCATTCAATATTTTTCTTACATACATATAATACATCTTCATCCAAACTTGTCAAGTTCTTCTCTAACAAAAACTTTGTTATTCCATACTTTTGTACTTCATCAATCTAGTTCATCATGTTCATCCATTTTCCTTCATCTTTTATCCACAAGGCATTTTGAGTCTTCAAATATTCAACAGTAATTGTGGTTAGATCATATAATTCTTCAATTTATGGATGAATTTTGTACCTTTCTGAATGATGCTATCCAACCAATTATCAAATACCTTGGTAACCATTTTGCCTCTATATATATGATCTAGCATCCATTGATTGACAAGTGATTTTGGATCAAAAGATAGGGGTAGTTAGGTGATCAGTTGTGGATCTGGACTATGAATGGCATCAATGTACTCTGTCATTGACTGTACAGTCTATTTTAATTCTTTTTTATCTGTTTTGTCCTTCTAGGTTATATTGACTATCCTTTTGATGGAAACTTCAAGGTGATACACATCTATGACATGTGATGTAGTCCCAAGATGCACCTTTTCAATTGTAAAATCTTAAACTGTAGGATCTTAAACTTCTTCATTAGTTCTTGGCCTGGCTATTTCATATCCTCTAAGGGCAAAGAAAATGGTACTACTTTCCTTTTATTTCTAATTGAGCTTTCCAGCCACTTAGGTGTAGAGGCTGAGGCTTCTTTATCAAGATTTGGTTGATCAGAAGTTACATTTTAAATAATCATTAGTTCAATAGAATTAGAAGGAATCATTGTCTATTGATCCTCACTAACCTCTTCTACCATTGGTAAACTAGATTCTTTACCATCTTTGACTTCTCCTGCATCTTCTTCAGAATTCAAAACCATAATTACCTTTTCATAAATCTGACTCTTTCTCTTGCTTTAGATCCTTGATCTGGTGGCACGAGGAGGCAGAGTAGTTATAAGGGCCTTCTCAAATTCTTTGATGATAGGATCCCTTCCAATTTTTGCTTTGGAAGTACCTACATCACAAATAGCAATAAGCTAATTATAAGAGATTATTGGGAATGGTGATTCAATTATTGATGTATATTACTAGGAAGCTATGTTTTGAGCTCCCCCTAGTTTTTGATCTCTCAACCATTTCTCAATTCTCCTTATCACTAGGAGGGTCTTAACCTCAATTCTATCTTCTTCATTTTTCTCCATGTCAATTTTTGGAATAGGTGATTGTTTTATTTTCTCAAATTGTGGATCAATTACCTATTCATCATTGTCAAAAATTCTAAAAATGTCCATATTTAAATTGAGGGTAATAATTTACCCTAAGGAGAACCTAGACCATAGTCTTTTTTTGAATTCAAATTCATCTGAACAATCCTCCCAATAATCCTCCAATTGAGAAATATATGACAACCTTGTTCCAAGGTCCAAGTTATCTCTAGCAAAACCTTTGCTTTCAAATTTTGATCTGGCTGTGAAGTATTGGATATTGAATTTCTTAAGATCTAATTCTAAATTCAAAGCATCAAAATTTGACTTGCATGAATAATGTCCAAGTTTAATAGGAAAAGATATGCCAAATTTCTTTTTCATTGGGAATTTTTTATCTACATGTGCTAATTGTCTGCGAACTTCTATTAACACAAATCATTCAACAACATACCTAGGTAACCTTAAATTTTCACCATCAAAGCCCCCAAATCTAATATAAGTGAACTTGGAAAATTGAGTGAAGACACTACCATAAATGTTGATTAATTATATAGCTTCATCAAACAACCTTTTATTGATGTTTTTTGACAATTCAAAAGTCATCTTCCCAATAAAAACATCATTGATTCTCTTATAATCCTCATAGTAATTATGCATTTACAACTGTGAGTAATATTCATAAATTTTACTATCTTTAGCCAAGGGTGCATGTGTTAATCCTACCCATTGTCTTGTAGATGCCAAGCAATAGAAGAGGTATGAAGACATATAAAACTCTTTATTTCCCAAATAATTAATTAAACCCTGATGCAAACTTTCAGCTACAATTTCTACTCAATCCAAATATTACTCTCCTTGGAGGATCACCTATATGAAGAAGTACATCCAGTCTTCCCAATAATATACATGAGCATTGCCTTTTAGTCTATGTAGTAATACTATAATGTCTTGTACTTTTGGAATCATATGATTTCTTGTTAATGGTCTGGGTAGTCTTGAACTCCTTTTTTGGAATTTCAAAAGCCAATTCCTAGAAATCACGCTCTTGTAAATTGCTTTATTTAATGAAAAATAACCATAGGAAGAAGTAATACTAAGGTTAGAGTATGGTTCCTTGGGAGGAATTCTCATTATAGACATTAGGGTTTGTCTATTGATATACAGTAAAACATTGCCATCTACAGTCTTGATACACCTATTCTAAGGTTCATATATATTCATGCATTCAAGGACTAATTTAGGGCATTAGATAGCCATGGGAAAGGCCATAGCTTCAACCAAGCCACTTTATACTATCTTATACATCATAGGATTTGACACAAGATTTCTAGCCCTTTCTTTAAAATCTTCCAAGTCATATCGGACCAGAGAGGTGTCCCCAATTTCAAGAGGAGAACATATGAGACCAAGACCATGATCGTAATTGAGACATGCAGATTTCATGGCTACAGGTTGAAGGATATGATAAAAATAAAACGTTTTGAACTCCTTAAATAATGCCATAAACTCAACAGGATCCTTCTTTCTAACCAAGTAAAGGAAACAACTTATAGTAAGAGTAAAACTCACCTTTAAATTTATCTGAAATCACTATGAATTCAAGTAATCAAATATCTTATACCACCTATGTTGTTATCCTTTATATCACCTAGTATTCTCATTTGCTAAATTGGAATTGTTCTCTATTGATATAGATATTAACCAGATCAAATAATTAAATCAGAACAATATGTGCTAAACATGCTTGATAAGACATGCATTCTGACATATGCATTAATGGAAAACATTTTTTACGCATGATTTTGATGAGTAATAATTATCTGTAACCTTGTGAAAATTCAAAATATTCTACTTTATAATGAGTTTTGGATATATTCTCCTCTAAATCTCCCACTAATTTTAACTTAGAGAAAGCCTTGGGGTGAGATGAGAGTATAGTCATTGAACCATTGAAATTTTGAAAATGTGGTTCAACTTTGGGGTTCAATGATACGAGATGAACTACACAGACTAATCAATAGTCATATGATCTTTCCAAAAACTTTAAACTTTGAAACATTAAACTATTGAACTTTTGAACTCCACTACATAGGTTCAAATGTTAGGTTCAATTGGTAGGTTCAATGATACATTAATTTATACAAGGGAACTAAAAGGACATGACTCTTTACAAAACATCAAGTATTGAAATCTTGAACCGTTGAACTCTTGAACCATTAAAATTTTGAACTCTAAAAAAAGGATTCAAGTTCAAACGAAAGTTTCAAAATCATAATTGAAATACACTAAAGGACAAATAGTTCACTTTGAGAAACTTTGAACCATTAAACTTATTGAACTCTTGAACTCTGAGAAAGGTTTAGGTTCAAAGGTTCAATTCTTTTAAGAATTTACACACAAAAGGCGATAAATAGGTGAACTTCTTTTATGGAAAAATTCACAAAAAATTGAATAAGGGTGACTCAAAAGGTAACACATATAATCATGGAAATAACATGTAGATAAAATCTACATGGAGGCTTGAGCAAAAAATATAGAAAAATAGGGTTTTAGGCCCCTTTTTTAACAAAGTTTAGTTGGTTAGACCCCTTAGACAAAGAATCTAACCAAACCCTTTGGTAAAAATGATAATCAAGACCTTTTGGATCTCCCTAGATATTAATTTTATTCATTAAAGTAGGCCTAGTACCTTATGTTTTATCGCAGAGGTAGGTCACTCCTTGTATGCAAGAAAATGGTAGTTTTTTGGGAAAAGTGAAGAATGTAGGGCTTGTGATTAGTTTGACCAATCAAGGAGGTTTGTACAATTGGGGGACATATGGGAGAACATGATAAACCAGATTATAATGTTGTAATTCCAAGGATATGATCTGGACAAGGAGGTTTGCAAACAAACCTAATAGGAAAACATGCAAACCCAACCCAAATGAGATGTCGCTTTAATTTATAGCATTATCTAGGTATTATAATTTTTTTGTGATGCATACAGGGATAAATATGATGTTTTCATGCTATTGGAATGAATTTATGGTGATAATTATCATCTTTTGGTTCACAAAGCACAAACATACATGTTGGCAAGGCATAACTCTTATTCCAAAATAGGGGTAACTTCCAATTTTGGCTCTTGTTGAGCTCTCCAAATGATTACATGTTTTTAGGTTAGTATTAGAGGTGAGTAAGCTTTTGGTTGGCTAAGAAATACCACAATAATATATTTCCAACTCTAGACATACTAAACCCCTCTTAAAGAGCATAAAAGCCATTTGAAGGTCAACTTCCATCACTCATATCTTTCATGGATGTTTACATGGGACCCTGAGCCATTGAGATAAGTTATAAGGGGTTCTTAAGAGTCCAAAAATGGAAAATTTCCAAGGTTTTAATGACATAACTTTATGAACAAAGGTTAAGAGTCCAGGTCACTCAAAACCCTTGTAAAACCCTTAAAAGGACCTAATTGGGAAAGGGAAGTTGTTTGACCATATAAATTCTAGGTAATGTCCATGAAATCACTTATAAGTTGTAGATGACTCTTAGAGGATCCCATAAACATTTTTTTTTGTATGGAACTATATGGATCAGAGGAAAACTAAGCTTGTTTTGACTATTTTGAGTGGTGTGAAAGCTACAAATAGAGTTAGAAGGTTAAACCTTGTAAAGGAATATTTACACTTGATGTAACTCCGAAAATTAATTTCATCTCTTGAATCAAATTCTAGGTGTCTGAACTAGACTCACTTTTAGCCAGTCTAGTGAGCCAGACTAGTCAACATTTGGGAAAGTGGTGAAAAGTAATTAGGGAGACATTTTAAAGGTTTTTTCTTAAAAATAATGGTATGGGAGCCTTTTAAAAGTGTCATTACCTCTTATTCATTGATCAAATATGAAAATTTGGAAGTTTCGAATGCCAAGTGGAGAGGGTGCATGGAAAAGAGCATTTTGAAACTGCCAAGGATGATTTTACATGTCTAAAAGAATAGGGATGGTCAGAGGTCAATAAAATTCATGTGGGTACTATTTTGTAACCCCTATTTCTTATACCAACCATCAAAAATATCAATATGTAGTGATAAGGGAATTTATGGAAGGCAAATCATATAGGTAGTTTCTTATGCCAAACTTGTAGGTTTTGTGCCACTTTTCACTATCTTTATGAAATTTTTGGACAAGTACACCTTCATGACATGTAATATATCACCCTTTATCTCCTCTATATTTAATTTTAACTAATATTCACTTGGTGACACATGTCCTTGTGCCTCTTCAACTTATCTTCTTTCTTTCTTCCTCCAAATGCTATAAATTTAGGCTTTTTGGCTATTATATGTCATGTCCCCTTTTTCATGGACATTGACAGTCTTGATGATTAGCCTATTATGCAACCTTAGTAGGCTAATAGGATGGATAGAGGGTCATAATGGAGCTTGGCTTGACTTTGATTCACACGATTTCTACATTTGATTTTCATTCGGGCTCTTTCAGACACATTTGGTCTGAGCTCCTACTTTTTAGGGATATTTGATATGTAGTGGAGCACCTTTATTTTGGTATGGTCATGTGCAGAATCACTCCCTGATTCACTAGCTTCGATCGGTTTGAGGATCCGACATGTATTGAGTGAGATATTAATATTTGATTGATTTAATCAAATATTAATTATTTAGCCTATTTTTAATTAGAAACCCTAATTCTGATTTAAGAAACCCTAATTAGGGCAAGCATATCTTTTTGAGGTTATAAGGGTTTCTCATGGAGGCCATTGTTCATTATTATGCATAGATTATTGATATTGATTTTAAAGAAATTCTTCTGTGAAGACTGAGCCAAGGGTTCTAGGATTCTATTGCAGTGGAGAACGTTCCCTCTTCATTGTGTGTGATTTAGAGGCTATGAGATATCAGCTAATTTATTGCCAAATTGAGAGATAGCTTCATCCAGAAGTTATCACAAAATTCTAGGGTTGAGAGATAACTTCACACAGAAGTTTATCACAGAGCTTTCCAGGTATTTTCTTTATTTAGTTTTGATTCAATAAATTATACAGCTAGAGATCGTCTGTGCTAGAAACGTATATTTCAGATTAGGGGTTGAAAATAGGGAAGTTGTGCTTAATTGGCAGCCGTACAAAGTCTGTACAGGTTCGTACTGATCAGCTTAGGAACTGACCTCGACAGACAGAGGGTTTTCAGTGACCGACATCGGTCAACTGAAGACCGACATCGACAGAAAGCCGACCGACAGAGACCGACGTCGGCGAGATATCGATCGATGACGGCGATTGTGTGTCGACACAGAAGGGCCGAGACCTTCCAGAATTCAATTTTCACTTCCAATTTTGATAAGCCAGGGTTTTTAAGACTGTATTTCATATTTATATGCATGAGAAAGGACTGCAATTGTAATAGTTTAAAAGGACAAGTGATAAGATTTGTAATTTCCTATTCAGAGACTATATTATTGTGATCATTCTGAATTTATTCAACCGAAGTTATATCTTGTTCAAAGTTTTTTGTGTTGCTATATTTCCTATTTTGGAGGGGATATTACAGTGGTATCAGAGCTTTTGTGCAGATAAAGGAGCCCCTAAGTAAGGGACATCACAGTGGTATCAGATCTTTGGTCTTTGGTATCATAGTTTTGTGTCTTTCATATATCTCTATTGGTAAGGGATATTACAGTGGTATCAGAGCTTTATTTTCTATATATTAGAGCTTTGTAGGATAAAAAGGAGGCCCTAAGTAAGGGACATCACAGTGGTATCAGAGCATTTGTAGGAAGAAAAAGAGCCCCTAAGTAAGGGACATCACAGTGGTATCAGAGCTAATGTCTTGCCATCCTGTTGGGTAGTTTGGGTATCAGCATGGCACTAACAGGTGTCAAAGATTTGGAGAAAAGAGTGCACAATGCAAAGAAGAAGTTAGAAAATCCATTACAGTAAGCAGATAACCTTCTACAAACTCTGGAGGAGTTAGAAATTTATTTAAGCAAGGTTGAGCAGTCAAATTCTTATGAGATACAAACAGTGTTATCTCCAGCATTTGATTCTTTGGTGAAGCACCGATTATTGAGACATCATGATGAGGTGGTAAGACTTGCAACTCTCTCTTGTATTAGTGAAATCATGAGAATAATAGCTGGCTTTAATTTTTATGATGATCGGATTATGAGAGAGGTACTTCATGCCATGGTGAAAAGCTTCGAAAAGTTGGATGACATTAGAGACTCTCATTTCTCAAAGAGGGCGAGATTACTTGACACTTTTGCAAGGTATGGATTTGAAAACATTATGATGTTAGTATGATGTATTGGTGGCATTCGCACTATGTTTAAAATATTTTGGAATACTTTAGATGAGTTTCATTCCAGTGATGTATTAGCATCCATGCACTCTATCATGTTCACAATCTTGTTTGAGGAGGAGGATAAAATCTCTAAACTTTTGGCAGAAGATTTATGGTATGTCTGGACAAAAGGGAAAAATGTCTCACCTAGAGCTTGTATGTGGTTAAAGAGTTTAATTAATAGGCCTAAGGATCGTAGTGCTTTCCCTATGACACGCAGCAACTTGCATGATGAGTTTGACAGTTATGCTGATCCAGTACAGGGAGATATTAACACATCTTCAGGTAATGATTTATCTGCATTATCTTCATAGGTAGTGGTAGTTGAGGATGTTATGGATGAGCTTTGTCTTCAGGTGAGTTCAGCTCAGGTGGTAGTCAATGAGGATGAGCCTAATGTTTGCATTCAGAGTATGGAGGTATACTCAGAGGTTAGTATATTGAGTATTGCTGATGAGTATGTTTTTGTAGCTGCTGATGAGGACCATGTGGTTGAGGCTCACACACATATTCAGGACTTGGGAGTACCTGATTCTGAGGAGTTTGGGATACCAGTGGAGTTGAATCTCCATATTGATTATTCTCATACAGATGATAGTGTGGTACAATTGGTTGTGCTGCCTTTACAAAGAGATCAGTTATGGGATGGATTGGCACCATCTCTTGCAGATGGAATTGGCAGTTGGAATTGTCCATTCTACTTGGATTATGATGTTTTGAGAGTTTGTTTCTCATGGGCTCTTGACTATGGTATTTGTAATCTTGGAGGTTGGAGTTTCATGTGCCAGTTTGATTCTGAGTCTTTCTTTGTTCTACTTCTGTTGATGTTGCAGGTACTTGCATTGATTCACAGCAGTGTAGAGCATAACTACATTTGGGATCCAGGTGGATTGAGTAGCTCATTGTTTTGAGATTGCTTGGGGACAAGCAATTTCTGGAGGGGCGGATTGTCATGTCCCCTTTTTCATGGACATTGATAGTCTTGATGATTAGCCTATTATGCGACCTTCGTAGGCTAATAGGATGGATAGAGGGTCATAATGGAGCTTGGCTTGAATTTGATTCACAGGATTTCTACATTTGATTTTCATTCGGGCTCTTTCAGACACATTTGGTCTGAGCTCCTACTTTTTAGGGATATTTGATATGTAGCGGAGTGCCTTTATTTTGGTATGGTCATGTGCGGAATCACTCCCTGATTCACTAGCTTCGATCGGTTCGAGGATCCGACATGTATTGAGTGAGATATTAATATTTGATTGATTTAATCAAATATTAATTATTTAGCCTATTTTTAATTAGAAACCCTAATTTTGATTTAAGAAACCCTAATTAGGGCAAGCATATCTTTTTGAGGGTATAAGGGTTTCTCATGGAGGCCATTGTTCATTATTATGCATAGATTATTGATATTGATTTTGAAGAAATTCTTCTGTGAAGACTGAGCCAAGGGTTCTAGGATTTTATTGCAGTGGAGAACGTGCCCTCTTCATTGTGTGTGATTTAGAGGCTGTGAGATATCAGCTGATTTATTGCCAAATTGAGAGATAGCTTCATCCAGAAGTTATCACAGAGATACAGATCTGAGAGATAGCTTCATCCAAAAGTTATCACAGAATTCCAGGGTTGAGAGATAACTTCACACAGAAGTTTATCACAGAGCTTTCCAGGTATTTTTTTATTTAGTTTTGATTCAATAAATTATACAGCTAGAGATCGTATGTGCTAGAAATGTATATTTCAGATCAGGGGTTGAAAACAGGGAAGTTGTGCTTAATTGGCAGCCATACAAAGTTTGTATAGGTCCGTACTGATCAGCTCAGGAACCGACCTTGGCAGACAGAGGGTTTTTAGTGACTGACATCGGTTGACTGAAGACCGACGTCGGCAGAAAGCCGACCGACAGAGACTGACGTCGGTGAGATATCGACCGATGACGGCGACTGTGTGTCGACACAGAAGGGCCGAGACCTTCCAGAATTCAATTTTCACTTCTAGTTTTGATAAGCCAGGGTTTTTAAGACTATATTTCATATTTATATGCATGAGAAAGGACTGCAATTATAATAGTTTAAAAGGACAAGTGATAAGATTTGTAATTTCCTATTCAGAGACTATATTATTGTGATCATTCTAAATTTATTCAACCAAAGTTATATCTTGTTCAAAGTTTTTTGTGTTTCTATATTTCCTGTTTTGGAGGGGATATTACAGTGGTATCAGAGCTTTTGTGCAGATAAAGGAGTCCCTAAGTAAGGGACATCACAGTGGTATCAGAGCTTTGGTCTTTGGTATCATAGTTTTGTGTCTTTCATATATCTCTATTGGTAAGGGATATTACAGTGGTATCAGAGCTTTATTTGTTATATATTAGAGCTTTGTAGGATAAAAAGGAGGCCCTAAGTAAGGGACATCACAGTGGTATCAGAGCATTTGTAGGAAGAAAAAGAGCCCCTAAGTAAGGGACATCACATTATATGCATGCTCCACTTGATTATGGTGAATACCTACTCAATTTCACACCTTAAGATCAATAAAATGACTAATTTTTTACCTCTCTCATAAATTTTCATAGTGTTCTCTATTTGAATGTTGAATTTACTTAGTGAAGATTATAGATTCCTTAGCATTGTACTTCATTCATTCACCTATTTACAGACGCTTATTTTAGGGCATGTGAAGTTTTTTAGGATATATTCATGGTTTAAGTGATTATTCTTTTCATTATATTCATTTAAGACCTTTTTTCTAGTCCTCCTAACCTTGTATATCATCTAGAACCCCACAATGTAATATTGATGCAAGAAGGCATAGATTTGGGAAAGAGTATGTTTTAGGTGGTTCTTTGGTCTCAAGTGTGGAATAAAAGTGGTTAAAAGTCATAAAAATGATTTGGTGTATCACCTTCATAGATTAGGTTTTCTTTTCATTCTATTCTTAACTCTTTTCAACCCCCAAAGTGTTAGTAGTAGGAACATATGCTTGAATGATACATCAAAGGGAGCGAGCCCTTATCTATAAGTTCATCTCACAATTTTTATCACCCACAACAAGTGAGATGTCCCAATTTTTCCACTTAGATTAGAGGCCTATAAAACCTCTTCTCATAGGGTGCATCTAGGTGTCAACATGTGTATAGGTTGGTGTTGAAGGTATGCTCAAATGAATAAATAATGAAGATCTGAATCATCATCCTTAATATCACTGTAATCTAAAATAATATTAATTATATTATCCATAAGAGTTATATGTCATTTATAGTACTAATAATCACATCTAATTGGTTCTCATAAAATGATGGAGAAGGATTTGCATTATATTCCATTTAGATTTCTGAATATTTCTTAGAATGGTATTACAAAGGATTGATAAATATTTTACACTTGGGTCACTAGGTTATGAACTTGATTCCTTTATATGGTCATAAAATTAAATATTTTGGTCATCTATGAGGCCTTAGATCTTATTCTTCAAGGTAAAACATATAGATCATATAATGCATGGGGCCTTGGTAATATCCAGAATAACAATTCACATCATACACTTTGGGTAGATATCTACTCATATCAACCTCTATAATATGAAGGAGGTATATGAGGTGACACTCTACAATTCATGGGAGTAATGAAGCAAGAGATTCAGGTAAGCATTTAAACTATCTCCATGGTTTATTAGATAACACATGTTGATTAGGTTGTTGTGATATTGCATTAATTATGGTGGTTGTTTCCTTTTTAGGATTAGAAGGTTTGACCTTATAACTTGGTTTGATAGTAAATTTTGTATTGGATGTATATGTAGTTGGTTTGTTTTCTATATACTTAAGTTTTTTTAATGAGATAAGTTTCATTTTAATATTGTGAAAAAAAATTTAATAAATCATTGAAATATTTGAATTCTTTGAAAACAATGGATTCATGTAATGGGGTAAGAAAAAAATTCTTGAATATATCTTGAAGTTATTTATCTGCCATATGATTTCTCATTTTTTCTAATATTTTCTTATATCTTAAAACATATACATTGATAGGTTCATTGGTTCCTTATTTGATCTTTGTAATTTGGAAATATTAAACCTTTTTCATAATTTTAATAGATAAGTGTGTTAAAAACTAATCTACAAGGGGTTTGAATGTATTTATTGATTGGTTGGTAAATCATAGAACCACCTTAAAGCATATTATTTTAAGATCCTTTGAAATATTTTGGTTAAAATTTTATCATTGGAGGCATAAGCAAGGCATGCCATAAATAAGGATCAAATATTCTATATAGGATCACCCTTGCTATCATAAAATATGAACTTAGGTGGAAAAACCAGTTATTAACAGATGAAAATATATCTCATATGCAATAGGATTATGCAACACATCTTGTGAATCAATAACATGATGAGGATTTAAATCCTTTTATTTAATATTTATGACCTTGTCCTTCAAATTCTTTATAACTTGAAGAATAGTTTATACTATAGACTCATTGGGATTTAGATTAATAAGAAGAGTAGTCACAAAAGAGGAAGTAAACATGGTTTGAGTAGTAATAGGTAGTGAAATTAGTATTTGAGTTGAATAATTTGGTAACTTCATGGTAGATGTATCAATAGTAGTCTCAAGAAACAAAGGTTGGAAGACATAATCCATGCCTCCCCTTTATGTAGGGATATTGAATTGTATGGAATCAATTGTAGTACCCTATAAGGACTCACTATCACTAAATGAGGAAGCCTTATCCTTATCATGCTTACTAATTTCATCTCTTATAACATACAAAAAATTCATCCATTAAGCCCTTGTTATTATTGATATGAGTGATCAATGCTTATTTATATTCCATTTGAAATTGGGTTTTTTTATTACTATTTTCCATAACCTAAAAATGAAAAATTATAAAATTTGAACAATAAACCGAAACCTTAGGAATCAATTTGTTTTAGATTCACATGATTCAAGTTCACCAAAAGTTTAAATCTATAATTTAGACTAGGTAATATAGGGTAAAATGGTTAGATATAGCCTAGGGCACAAGGGTGATAAACTATCTCTATGGTAAACCAATTAATTTCAAAACTTAGATAAAACATATACTAGATTTATTATGTTGAGATATGATAAAAATGGAAAGTGTAACTATGTTAGATATTGTATTGATAATTAAAAAATATAATTATCTAGTTTTGATGTTAATATATATATGGATATGGAATAAACACAAATTAGACTAGATTTAGATTCTAGATTAGTCATCTGATTCTAGAAATTATACCTTTATAGCCATAGACACTTATGTTGACTTGGGATGGATGCATCAAAACTACTATCTATCCTAGATGTAGGTGTCTAGTAAATAATATATGTTGAAATTGGATGTGACCACCTATATGCTTTTAGGTTTTATTTATCCTTCACTTTGATGCATTTAGATATGGGTCATGTATTGTCGCTCATTGTCAAATAGAAAAACCCTAGTTTTTTATCTTCATAATGGCTATAGGAAAAATGGGTTAGTGGAAACATGATGTCAAGTTATTAAAAAAACACCCCTGTATAAATTAATGATGCATACATAGCCAATAATATAAAGAGGGCCTCATAATTTTGTCGTATATGTTGAATTATGTGTGCATAAGGATGCAATCTATGATAAGCAAGTTAAATAGTGACCTAAATTTTAAATTGGAAAATGTGACTAATGGGATGTTCATTTAGTAATTTAGACTTGTACATGTGTTGTCTTTATTAATGTTATGTAAATAACAAAAAATAAGAAAGTTTTTCTCACTTGAGTGTTTGATTAAATACCTTTGATAAATTTGCTTGTGATTTCTTTTGGTCTGTGCTAGGTGAGGAAAGAATGAGGATTGATATTATATTTATACCAATACTTTAGATAATATCTCACATTAAAGAGCTTAGTTCAACCATAATAACACATTTCATTTGTAAATTAGATGACTTTAAGGAAATTGACACTTATGTCAGAATATGACACTTGTATTGACATAGGCATCTGACTGGGATGTAAGTGTTTAGGTAGATGGAAAATAGGTGAACATCTAAAACTTATAGATATGGATTTTAAGTAGGTTTATAACATTTTGAGAATGATATAATTTTTGAGTCATCTATAATAACATTCATCAGACTAAGAGATAATCAATATGCATAAAAGATAGTGTATGCGAGAATTTTGATAGTGGTAATGGTCTAAAAGCTAAAGGTATATATATGATATGTATTTTCCAAGTATACTAGATTGAGGTGTTATATAATTTTGAAATAGTGCATATAGTTCTCTATATAAAAATATTTCCTTTGAATGTAAGATTCAAAAACATGGTTTGGTACCCTAAGGTCTATAAATAGGGCCATTGGCTTCATGAGCAAGGTGTATGAAATTACTAGAGGTTATTGAAAGATTTTCCCTAAGTTCTTATGCAATGGAAAACAACATCTTCATGATCATATTGGTATATTATTTTATACATATGGGATTCATAGAGTGAAATATGAAGAAGTTTTGGTAAATATGTTTGTGGAAAATTTGAAATAAGGGGGTGTGTATTGGTTTTGTCACCTAATAAAGGGACATATCATTGATTGAAACAAAATGAAAATAAAATTTGAAGAGATTTAAAATAGTCAAAGATGCCTTTCTTACTTAAATGTCCTAAATAAAAAAATAAACCCAAGATCCTATGAGGAAGTTTGTGTAAAAATTCAAAAAGTTACTAGACAAAATACCTACACCTCCTACACCTAAAGTATAAAATCAAAAGTGTTTCTTCATTAATTTATAACTACCGGTGGTTTTTTTTACTTTTGAAAACTCAACTTTTATACTTGAATAATGCTCAAATGATGGTTATAGATGTAGAGGATGATATTATAATGGGTGGTAAATTGAATAAGACCCATGTAAAAGCTAAAGCTCAAGATTCGATCCAAAATTCCTATAACCCAATTATGTATAAATTGGCTAAGTATTTGATATCCTTCAACAAAAAATATTTCAAAATAAACTAAATCTTCCAGACAAGTATGTACTTAGAAATAACTATTCTCCATAAAACATTAATCAAAATTTCCTCCCTACATCGCAACAAAGATTGGTGATTGAAGCTTATATATCTATAAATTCTTATGACAATGAAAAATGTGAAATTTTAAAAAAAAGTGATAATGATGAATGTGTCAAAACTAAATAAGAAGACTACGGTTTTTTAAATCCCTATGTTGAAGAAACTGATAGAGACTCTACTATTAGATATTTTGAGTATGTGCCATATTATGATGAATATATGATGTTTTAGGTGAAATGAATATCCAATCCTTCATGGTTTTCACAAGGTCCCAAAATTAAAAATAAGTGTAAAATGGGAAAGAAGTTGAGAAAATAAGTGAAAATTGAAGGATAAAGAAGCTTCTAAAACACCTCTAGAAAAGGTTATTCTCACTACAGGTTCTCCCTTTCCTAAGTAGTATAAATACAAGGTTCCAAAAAAAAAGTCAAACATGCCATTCCTATCTCCATCTAATGTTACAAATTATCAAAATCCTAGTTCCTTACTAAAATTTGATTAAAATATATCCTTGATTAATACTTGTTTTGAAGTTTAAAACTTTTATAGCCTACTTGAATTTTATTTAGTAAACCATGCATATAAATAAAAAATTCAAATGCCCCAAGTCAAGTATCAAAAATCTAATACTAATTAACTTGATAGATTGATAAAATTAATTAGTGGAAAAGGCTTAGTACTTCTCAACTTACATATAAAGGCCTCCTCAAATCCATAAAACCTCAAGTCCCTATAACCCAATGACTTTTTCCACTTCAACTATTGGAAAATAATACCTTTATATGTCTCATTTGTCATTATAGGCTACAAGATTAGTAATTACATCATTGAAACTAGGACATGTGACAATGTAATGCCCACTAAGGTTGATAACACACTCAAGCTCATGTAAACAAATACATTTGACATGATGTTTCTCTATGGATACCAAAAAGGGGCCTTCAATTGGTTAGATTAAATATACAAAAGTAACTTTGGCTACTTATCCTCAGAATATAATCAAAATAACAATACTAGTGGTAAACATTATCACAACATACTAAATGTTATTGAGCATAATTTTTTGTAGAGACTTTGGAGGTGAAGTTCAAATGGATTTCTATCACACCACGATTCTAGGAAAATGAGGTAAGATAAGGTTAGAGCTTGAACCTAATATGAATTACACAATGGTAAAAATGGATAATCCTCATGTAGATATATAATATGAAAATGCAAGTTTTAGATACTATATGATGACTTATTTTTAGGTTATTTTCATGGACATCTTAGTTATTTTTCCATGTGTGTACCCAAACACTTAGAAACTCATTAGGATAGAATATCATGCTAATGAATAGTTCACTCACATAAGGCCCAAAGAGAATACCAAGTTTTAGTTAGATTATTTACATGGATATGTCATTCACATGTTACTATTATTCAATTAATTATGAGAATAAACCAATACTTGGATTACTCATATCAGATTTTTATTTAATATAATTCAAGTATAGACTTATACCTTTTGATTACCTTTCATAAACTAATATTCAACAATCATTTATAAACTACCTCAAAGTTCCACATAATGGAATGAACAAATATAAAATTACTTGGTGAAGTCTTATGATCTTCTTATTATGATCATAACATAGTACATGAGATCATAAAATTCACCAAGTACCATTAGTTCTTTATTCTACCAACATAAAAATAACAATTCTATCAACTATTACATTATGAAAAGCAAAGGTAGGATTTTATAGTATTTGATCATTACCTTATATCATAATAGATTAATATTCACCTGTATAGGGTGCAAAATAAAATTCAAAATTATTTTACATTGAATTCCTTTGACTCAATAATTCCTTATATCTATGCCATTATGCTATATTTTCTCCTCAAAAACTTATATTAATACTTCTCCCAATGGAATCAATTTACTAGCCTAGCCTGTAATTAATCCTCTCCTAATTTTTGGTATATGAAATATATTCCCTATCCTAACACTCCATGTTCTTTATTGACCAATATGTCACATTCTGTGCACTTTGTGACTTGGTAAATATTGTTGAGTGATCCTAGGTTTGTAGGTCCTTTTACATGGACCCATCCTTACATGTTATTTTTAATTATATGCATTGTGATAGATCTTATAATTTTTTTGGATATATTTATTTATTTTACCCTGCGTGCCCTTTCCATTTGCATGGCTAGTATTCAAAATATGCTCTACCACTGTACCATTTGATGCTTACAATTGTGTACTTATATACTTAGCCACAATTGCGGTCCTACATCACCCTACACTAGCTTGGTTGTATGTCCATAGAAAACCATTTGAGATCCTCCTTTGATAAAAAAATTGGGCCATGGTATTTGAATCTCTTCCTAAAAAAAATTATAGGTTGAAATTATAGTTTCAATCAACTTTATCTTGGGGACCATATATATGGTTAATTATTTTAGCATGAGGAATTCTCATAGAGTTATATAGACTTTATTTTGGATGATGTTATATCTAATGGTATATTATCAAACATATCATCAAGGGTAATTTATTTATCCATGGTCCTAAGATGAAGGATTTTAAAACCCTTCTCTAATTCCTCATACTTTATCTCATTCTTTTCTCCTAGCTCCTCCATGTCCTTGAGAAATTTCCTCTTGGACTTATCCTTCATCTAGTATAATTGTATTTCTAGATCTTATTGATTTTGTTGATCATTAATCAACCATGAATTTATTATTTATGTTTGTCACATGAAGTTACAAAAATAACTTCTTAGATCTCATGACCTTTTCTTGGAGGTTAGGTAACAAAGATTAATAATTATTTAATGACTCAAACCATTAAAATTGTTATCTCTCTCTCCCTTTGAATATTTTCCATTGACCCCTTTATTCAATATATGGTCAACCATAATTTTCATTTTTTTAATAATTGATAAGGCCTCGATGTCATTTCCATTGGTAAAGATTGGATCTTAATTACTAATTTATGTGTTAGCCTCAAAATTTTCCTCTCCAAAACAATGAGCCCCAGTTATAAGGTTGTGTACTAATTTTATATCTCCTAAAATTATCTTAATTTGTTTCATGAAGAGGAGATTTTCTAAATGTTCTACCTTGAGACCTTCACCACTAGCCACACTAATGCACACCTCGATTGATCTTCTATCAATTTTGTTGTGTCTATGTGCAAGGTTATCCTTTAACCATCCATTATATATGGATATTCCATAGATATTTTATTTTTTATCACCTCAAATTATGGCTCATCAAAATGGGTATCCATGATAAAGGATATATTTTTATTTGTAGGCTTATAGGCATTGTCATGTATTTGATTCTAAATGAGTAGTTATTTGGTTGAAATATTTAATTTTTCATGATCTTATATTATAGATTAATCATCTTCATATTTTTTCATTTTTGACACCTTTTTTTCCAAGTCATAGGGTTATTATATCGACCCTGAGTCTTGTGGCTAGCATTGTCACTTGGATTTGCACCCTTAAGGAGATTCTTAGCTCTCCTCATCCAATTGGCATAATGGAAACATCTCAGTTGTTATGAGTGAAAATATTATTGAGATGAATCTCTAGTAGGGCTAGTTCACTTGATGCAATTATTTAAAGCACTCTCTAACCTATCAATTCATTTATGAAAAGGGTTCAATAAAACAACGAAGAAACTAAAAAGGTGATGCACCAATGTTTATCTCCTCCTATTTGAATGAAAATATGCTACTTAAACACTAATAAAGTTTCTCTCACGTAAAACTCATGATTCCTTGTGCATTGTCACATCAACATTTCACATGTTAGATTCAAGAAGGCATTCAAAATTTAGGAGGGAAACAAATGATTCCAAGAAGGAATACAGTCATAAACCACTTCTAAAACATTTATATACTAATAAAATAATACTAACAAGGACCTACAACAACACTCTTTCTATACATTTGGTAGGTAACTGAAGATGACATGTTAGGAAAGCTGGCCTCTCACTAAACAAGAATAATAGGATTTGAACCAATACTCAATAGTAGAACATGTGAGTGAAAAAGTGACTTTTATTATTTCTTCAAGATTATTTAAAGTACAAATCTAGCTATATTTTTACCAATAACCAATGGAGGCTTCTAAAAAGAGCTGAAAGAATGCATATATATATATATATATATATATATATATATATATATATATATATATATATAGCTTTGAGAGAGAAATCAAGCAAAGGAAGTCCAAAGGTCACTCAGACATGTGTCACCTTGAGGATATTAGTTAAAATTACATGTGAAAGAGGGTTGAGGTGAGTCATACCATGTTATGAGGTCTACTTGTCTGAAACAAGTCATAATAATGGTGAAAAGTGGCCTAAAACCTTCAAAATTATCATAGGAAACTACTTCTATCGAAGATCATCCATGAGCATTTGAAACTAAAAATAGGGGAGATGACACATAAAATTATTGATGGAAATATAACTCATGATGATAGTTATAAAATGCTCCTCCTAACTTATATCCATCCTATGGACACCTATGTTTTTTGATTTCATGGAAGCTCCTTGATTTGGTTAACTACCAGCAATAACTTGAACCATCAACCTACCTATTTTTTGCTTGTTTTTTCTATGCACCAGATGCTTAGGATTATAAAATTTTTTACCTCCACATTTACCCTCAGGTGCCCACCAAGATTTTGACTCCAATGGCTATTTTTATCAATTTGAAATTGACATTTGTGGGGCCATCACCATTCTTATTCATTTGAGATATTTTCCTTAGACACTTTTCCTGTGATCACTTTGTTTCAACACTTTTCTCAAAAGAATTCATTTGGGATGTTTGTTTTTGATAATTTTTATAGATAATTTTCCCATGGAAAAGGTCTTCAAGAATTTTTCCAAGTCCTCTTTGACAATTCCTTTGGTCACTTTCTAAAAAGGTACCCTTCTGCTTTGGAAAATACTCTCCAAACATGGAAAGTGCCCTCCAAATCATGGAAAGTGCCCTTTCAGAGCCTCTGCATGGGAAACTTTTGCTTTATAGATATATTTTATGGAAATGTTTGGGTTATTTGGTTTAAGGGTACTTGTCTCTACCTATTCCCCTCAGGCTTTTGTATTAGGCCTCTCTTTGTATTTGGTCTTTTCCTTCAAGATTTTTTCTTGAAATAATTCCTTTGGCCCATTTTTCTACATTAATTCTTACAAACTATTGGATGACCCTTAGAATTTTTTGAAATAGACCATCTGGAAAGGACACTTTTTCCTAAAAATACCCTTTGGAAACTTTATAAAGGACCATTCAAAAATATTGAAGTACCCTTCAAAAAATTTGCAAATGACCCCTTTAGAAAGATTGAAGTAGACCATTTCCTATAGAAGTACCTTTTCAAGAATTTTTTTTTGTAAAAATGTCCAAAACAATCCCTTCAAAAATATTGTGTAGACAATTTTCCCAAAATAAATCTAACCCTTAGCTTTAAAATATATCCTTTGGGGAAATTGTTTCCAGCAAAATGTTTGAGATAATTCTCGACACTTGAACAAAAAGCTCGAAACATATTTTACCAAAAAAATAAATATTTCACTTTACCATGGGTTTTGAGTGGAACACCTCCTCTGAAGGAATTCTACATATTAGACTTAGCCAAAAGGTGTAACCTAGATGACTAAGCTCAAATGACTAAGTCTAGAAATGTTTTTGAAGCTAGTCTTTAAACCTAAACAACTTTGGTTGTGCTTCAGTGAAGGACATCAGATTTATTACACATCAACTTTGAACTAAGATTAACAAACCCACATGATTATCTTCCTTTTCAACTACTGCATGTGTAAGATTTGGTGCTTTGAAAATGCTCTTTTAAACTCTACTCAAACCTCTTAAAATGACTCAAAGAAAATGAAAGGGCCTATAACAACCAACTAATCAATGATAATAACATTCATATTACATTGAATAAACTTGAGATCACTCTATGACATGATATTTACCCATAAAATATATAAAGTCCAAATTTTCATATAGGGGTTCCCAATTTTGACCTAAAGGGTCAAAAATTGGTCAACAAAATGGTGACTCGTAGGGGTAGTATGCCTACTATACTAACTAGACCATTAGCCTAAATAGTCTATTAGGTATGGATTCATCTAAAGACATGTAAAAAAACCTTGAAAAACATACCAAACCAAAAGGAAAACCCATGTCACAAGATCTAACACACAACAAAAACAAGACAAAATAAGACATAAAACAAAGCAAGATGCAAGATAACTCACACATGTGCATAAGCACTTAGGGAACACAAGGATAACAATAAAATATGTTCAAGGGAAGAGGGGAAACCTTAGTATAAATGCTTTAGATATATCCCATTAACTAGGATATGAAGCTCCTCTCCATCTAACTTTGAGACTTAGAAGGTATTGTGTTGTTTGCATTATGTGATCACATATGGGCCACTCCATAAAGCATCAAACTTTATTTTTCTTCTCATCTTGGCCCTATCTTCATCCCATTTTAAAATAATATCTCCCTCCTTGAAACTCCTTGGCATGGATCTCTTATCAAAATATTTCTTTGTGTGTTGTTACCAAGTAGTCATAGTGTACATAACTTGATCTCTTGTCTCCTTAAGCTCCATCAACTCACATAATCTGACTTCCATGATTTAATTCTCCATCAATTATAGCTGATATTTAAGATCTAAATTTGGTAACTCAAGTGAGATAGGAAGTCTAGCTTCCCTTCCATAGATAAGTGTATAGGGTGAGTTTCTAATTGATCTCCTTAGTGGAATCCTATCAGCCCAAAGGGCTATCTTCAACTTGGTGTGCCAAGATATTTGATTTTCCTCCATTGTCCTCTTAATTATCTTGATTAAATTCTTGTTTTTAGACTCAACTATTATGTTCCCTTTGGGATAGTAGTTGGAGGGGGTGTTGAGATAGATACCATGCTTTAAAGCCCATTCACTTGTCCTTGCTCCTAGAAAAACTAATGCATTTTTTGAGGTTATTATTAAAGGGGATATAAATCTTGTTACTATACCTTAATATAAGTCCAAGAATAAGTTTTCATTTTCCTCCTTAAGAGATATAACCTCCACCCATCTCATAAAATAATCAATGGCTATCAACACCCACTTATGACCATCACTAGAAGGTGGATTAATTAGGCCTATGAAATCCAAACCCCATTTCATGAAGGGTTACTCAACATAGATTGGATGAAGAGGAAAGGAAGCTAGATTTTATTTTCCATAAAAAATATCACAATTTTTACATTTCCTTACCCAAGCATGAGTGTCTTTAAACAAACTAGGCCAAAAGTAACTAGCCCTCATAATCTTAGTAGCTGTGGTTCTTAGAGCAAAGTGACCACTAGTTGGTCTATCATGGAATTTAAATAATACTTTGTAAAATTGATCCAAATCAAGACACCTTAAAATTACACCTAAAAATTCCTTTATAAATATCACTCCATCAATAAGTACATAAGGAATAGATTACAACCTAAAGTACCTTCTTTTAGCCCTATCAAGACCTTGTGGACACTCACTAGTTTGAAGGAAATGGATCATGTCTTGTATCTAATTTCTCATGTATGAAGGTGTAGTTATCATAGAGTCATCATGAATTACCAAAATAACTTCTTTTTTCTCTTTCAAGTCTGAAGCAAGATGCTCACATAACCCTTTTCCTTTCACTAGCTTTGTTGTCTTGATCTCCACATCATATTACATCACCTTTGTGATCCAACCTACCCTATTTTCATTAAAATACCTAATCAATATAAAATATTTCACACTAGGATGAGGCACAAAAATTTGAATCTTGTTTTTATACAACATATGCCTAAAATTCTTTTAAACTCTTTATGACTAAACGTACTTATTTCTCAACATATGTGTATCTTACCTCATATCCTTATAAACCTTAACTAAAGAAGGCAATAGGCTGTTAAAAATTTTAATAATTAGATTTGATTAATAATTATATATATTACCTCTTCATTCAAAAAATTTACAGGTTGAAAAATTTGGAGAAGTTAGGACTTGAAAGGGTAGGTGCTTGGGCAATGGCTTGCTTGATCTCCTCAAAACTTTCTTTCCTCCTTCTTGTCCAAGTGAATACTTCATCTTTCCTTAGAATTGAGGTTAAGGGATTGATAAATTTATAAAAATTAGGAATTAATCTCCTTATGAAATTTATCTTTCCAAATAAACTTCTCAAACCTTTCTTATGTTTAGGCAAAGACAATGCCAAGATGGTACTTAACCTTTTGGGATCAATAGATAGACCTTTCTTAGAAACAATGTGGCCTAAGATTTTGCCTTAATGAATATAAAAAACACACTTATTTGGGTCTAGAGAGATCCAAAACTCTCTACACCTCTCAAAAATATTCCTTAGGTGATTCAAATGATCTTTTGCTTCCTTGGAGAAAACTGTCACATCATCAAGATATACCAATACAATGTCATTGATTAATCTTTGAAAAGCCATATCCATTGCACAATGAAAAGTAGATCCAGCATTATACAACTCAAAATGAATTTTCATATAATCATATGTACCTCATTTATTATTAAATTCTATCTTATATTGGTCACTTTCCTTCACGAGAATCTGATTATACCTAGAATACCCATCAAGGAGAGAAAACCTTTCACTACTAGCCACAAATTGCAAGATTTGTTCCATGAAAGGGAGTGGGTAATGATCATTCAAAGACACTCTATTAAAGTCCATAAAATCAACACACAACCTTATCTCCACATTATTTTTCCTAATAAGAACTAGGTTTGCCAACCAAGATGAATGCTTAATAAGAAAGATGATTTTGGACTCAATCAGTTTGGTGAGTTTTTTCCTCATGAGAGGCTCAATCTTGGGATTGACTGACATTTTCATTTTGTTAATAGGCTTATAATTCTCATCTAAGTCTATAGTATTCTATTCTAGATTCAGATCAAAACCTTTTAAATCACTATACTCCCATGCAAAGACATCATAATATTCTTTGCATAACTCAATGAAATCATGCTTCTCTTCACTAGTACATGCCTTCCCAAGTGCAAGAAAATTATCTTTTAATATCTAAACCTTATCATATTTTTCCTACTTGGTATATATGCTTATATTCTCTTTCTTCAGTTGGTCATCATCATTGAATATGCTCTCAAGAGTGATTAGGCCTTTAGGGAGTTTGTTATACTTTAATTACACAATAGACCCTTCATATTTTGTATTTTAGAGTGATTTTTAGAAGAAAAATAATCTTATTCTTATATAAAAATTTATATTTTTTTATCACTATCAAACACCTTATAATTAGTGACATTATCTTGTATGAAGGGCCTTATAATCACTTTTAGATGAGGTTGGTTTTTGTCTTATTTCATCCCTTTTAGAACATCAAACTATGCTCCAATTATTGCCAACCTATCATCATTTTTGTTATATTCTCTTTAAATATAATTTTTGTTGAAGGATTTGAAATATTCCACAAGATCCCACACTCTATTCTTATAGGACTTAATCAAAGAGTTTTTTGTCAAATTTTACCCTCTAACTTGATTCACAATAAGCTCACTATCTCCATACACTTGTAGTTCCTTCACTCCTATTTTTCTAGCCCATTCAAGGCCATGGATAAGGGCCTCATACTCTACCACATTATAATTGAATGATAACTTAAATATAAAGGTTGACAATACTTCTCCTTGGAAGGTGAAACCAACATTGCTCCACCACCTGCCCCAATCTTGCTTCTAGACCTATCAAATAAGAGCTGCCAAAAACCATTCACTTTTTCACTTGGATTCACTAGATTGGGTATGAAAGAATCATTTCCATTCATATAATATACCCCAATTCCAAATTAATCAACAAACTTATAATTATCATGTTCATAATGCTCATCTCCCCACTCATCTAGGAATAAATCAGAAACTCCTTCAAGGGAAGATGATGGAGATTAGTCAATGTGAAGCTCCTCTTAATCAATGATAGCATAGTTAAAATTTTATACCTTAGGTTATTATGGTTCCAAGTGATATTTATGAATAGGTTCTGACTCAATCTTCACCTTAGTGCCATATTTTGTTATAAATACCATGTAAGACCAATTAGCTACCAAGTATCCACCTATCTTAGATGTAAAGTCTCTTGACAAGTAAAGAGAAAAATAGGGAGGTAAATCTGCCACCACCACATAAAAAGGAATTAAAAAATTAGGAAAATAATTAAGGATAAAATTTAAACCTTTAAATACCCCCAAAGTCTTGGTTGGTGATCCATCCAATTGTAAAACTCCTTTAGTCATTGGCTCATACTTGAGGCCTAGCTTATCTACTATACATTTGGGCATAATTGATGTGATTGCTCCACTATATATGATGAAATTATGAAACAATAAATAAAAAATGATTAGAGATAGGTAAAAAGGAGGAGTATTATCATATTTATTTATTTGACCATCTATAGATTGAGTTCCATTGACCAAAACCACATTGTCATTTATAGATGGGCTAACTTGTTTACCTAATCCATGTAATTAATTTCATAGTATATCTTTTTGCCCTGGTAATGTTATATAATCACAAAATGATATTTTCATATGTAGCTTATTCATATATTTCACAACATTAATGGAAGGATTAGTCACCTTAGGAGACTCTTTAGGAGCACTAGCACCTTGTGATGTAGCTTGTGGAAATGGAGGCATAGGAGTTGGCTTCATGATTTGAAATCTCTAATTTTATTATGTTTTAGGATATTAATTAGGCCCACTTACCATTTTATCTGATTTAGGGGTAAAAATAGGTCCTTGATTGGTTCCTTGAGTCTCTTCAATAGCCCTCCTTTTGGACCTAGTATTGGAGGTAACACTAGTATTCTGATTGCTTCTATTCCCCACATAATTAATGGTACAAAACTCACCCTCCAAATGATTTATGAGGTTAGAATCAGTCTAAGGTTTTTAATTATCCACACCAACTTGCATGGATCCTTCAAATTTATAATCTTGGAAAGATTGTCTACCTTGCATTACCATGCCTTGATTGTGCATTTCATTTACATAAGTCACTTGTTCTTAGACATGTTCAAAAGATGGATAGTTGGGCTATTATTGGACCAAGTTGTTTTGAGTGGGAACAAGGGATTTATAGGATCATGGAGCATTAGGATTATATATTTTATAAGGTTTAACATGGGTGATTTGGCCTTGTTTTTGTGCATTACTTTGGAAAGGAGGTCTACTTATTTGCTCACATTGATTATATGTCTGATGTGGCCTTAAGTTTGTTGTCTTTTGAGGTAAACTAACTAATTTTTAACACTTTGAATCAATATTTTAACTTCATGGATTTAATTTGAATGAGCAATTTCAGGCCTTTCTTTATTAGGCAAGGGGCTAAAGTGGGTAATGCACCTTGACTAGGAGAATGCAAATTAGGGAATAGTAGCATTGGAGGTCTAGGAGCTATCTTTCCCACTTGGACAAGAAAATTATAATAATTTATGGCTATTTCATAGGTATTAGGCAATGTTTTTCCACCTATATATTGAATCATCATGGCAATGTCACTATTCAATACTTTCAAGTAGTACAAAAATGCATAGTTTGAAGTTGGCCTCACAAGAGTTGGGATTATATCCCAAGTTTTTTGGAACCTAGGATTAATGTATTTCATGAATTCATTTGGTTCCCTCTTGATTGTGTTCAATTACTCAACTAGATATAGGTGATCACTCTTTTCTCCAAACCTATTAGTCAATGGATCCCCCAACTCATCCCATGAGCCAATAGAATTTATAGGTAGGGTCCCATACCAATCCAAAACTTGTAATTTAAAAGAAAATTCCAAAAACCTAATAGATACATTCTCTTAGGTGATATTTTAGATATTAAAAAAGTTTTATATATTCCTAATGTGCTCAATGGCATTAATAGGACCATCCCCACTAAAATATGGGACACTTTTGAGGTTTGCTCTTAGAATTTGATCATATTGGGGAAGATGTAAGGGAGATGCCCCAATGAAAGGCATAAAAGGTTATATTCTATCCATATTGGAATGATCACTATGTATGTTTGGAAAGGAATGTAACATAAACTTAAAAGCTTTAAACATAAAATCTCTTTTGTAAGGATGAATGTTGATAAACCTAAACCTTTTAGTGGAATATGGATCTAGTTGCACAAATTCAAAAGGTACACCTTTAGCAAAAGGCCTAATAGTTACCTTTTTCATGGAAAGAAGGATTTATCATCAACCAAATACTTGAATTCTTTAATGGAGTCACTAGGTATTGAATGTAGATGTTTCTTTCAACTTCACTATGCCAAGACCAACACCAACTTTGAACAATCTTTTAGGACATGGATGTCCCACTAGGCATGCCAAAAATTGTTGTCACTTGGATTTTCACCCTTGAGAGATGCTTAGCTCTCCTCATCCAAGTTGCATAATGTAAACATCATTATTTCTATGGGTGACTATATTATTGAGATGAATCTCTAGTAGGGTTAGTTCCCTTGATGCAATTCTTTGAAGCACTCTCTAACCTATCAATTCATGTATGAAAAGGGTTCAGGAAAATAATTAAGAAACCAAAAAGGTGATGCACCAATGTTTATCTCCTCCTATTTGACTAAAAATATGCTACTTAAAGACTAACAAATTTTCTCTCACACAAAACTCACAACTCCTTGTGCATTGTCACATCAACATTTCACATGTTAGATTCAAGAAGGAATTTGAAATTTAGGAGGGAAACAAATGATTATAAGAAGTAATAAAGTCATATAACACTTATAAAACATCTATACACTAAGAAAATAATACTAACAAGGACTTGTAACAACACTCTTTCTACACATTTGGTAGGTAACTGAAGATAACATGTTAGGAAAGATGACATCTCACTAAACAAAACTAACAAGATTTGAACCAGTACTCAATAGTATAGCATGTGAGTGGAAAAATAACTTGTATTATTTATTCAAGAGTCTTTCAAGTACAAATTTGGCTAGATTTTTCCCAATAACCAGTAAAGGCTACTAAAAAGAGCCAAAAGAATACACACACACACACACACATGTATATATATATATACATGTATGTGTATATATATATATGTATATATATATATATATACACACACACACACACACACATATGTGTGTGTGTGTGTATATATATATATATACATATATATATATACATATATATATATACATATATATATATATATATATACATATATATATACATATATAGATATATACATATATACATATATATATATGTATATATATATACATATATATGTATATATATACATATATATGTATATATATATACATATATATGTATATATATATATACATATATATGTATATATATATACATATATATGTATATATATACATATATATGTGTGTGTGTGTGTATTCTTTTTATCCTCAAGGTGACACAGGTTTAAGTGATCTTTGGACTTCTTTTTATTGATTTCTATCTCAAATATATACATACATACATATATGTATGTATGTATATGTGTGTGTGTGTGTGTGTGTGTGTGTGTGTGTGTGTGTGTGTGTGTGTGTGTGTGTGTGTGTGTGTGTGTGTGTGTGTGTGTGTGTGTGTGTGTGTGTGTGTGTGTATGTATGTATGTATAGATTTGAGAGAGAAATCAATAAAAAGAAGTCCAAAGGTCACTTAAACATGTGTCACCTTGAGGATATCAATTAAAATTTCATGTAAAAGAGGGTTGAGGTAAGTCATTCCATGTTAGGAGGTCTACTTGTCTGAAACAAGTCATAAAAATGGTGAAAAGTGGCATAAAACCTTTAGAATTAGCACAAGAAACTGCTTCTATCAAAGATCATCCATGAGCATTCAAAAATAAAAATAGGGGAGCTAACACATAGAAATATTGAGGGAAATGGAACTCGTGATGATAGTTATAAAATGCTCCTCCTAACTACTAGCCATCCTCTGGACACCTATGTTTATCAATTTCATGGAAGCTCCTTAATTTAGTCAGCTACCAACAATAACTTAAACCATTGACCTACCTAATTTTTTCTTGCTTTATCTATGCACCAAATTCTTGGGATTCTACCATTTTTTACCTCCACATTTGCCTTTATGTTCCCACCAAGATTTTTGACTCTAACAACTATTTCTCACAATTTTAAATTGACATTTACAGGGCTATCACCATTATTATTCATTCAAGATATTTTCCTCAGACACTTTTTCCTATGGTCACTTTATTTCAGCACTTTTCTCAAAATAACTCATTTGGGCTTTTGATTTTGACAATTTCTATGGACAATTTTCCCATGGACAAGGTCTTCAAGACTTTTTCCAAGTGTTCTTTGACTATTCTTTTGGTCAATTTCCAAAAAGGTACCCTTCATCTTTGGAAAATGCTCTCTAAACATGGAAAGTGCCCTCTAAATCATGGAAAGTGCCCTTTCAAGACCTTTGCATGACTTTTGCTTACTAGATATCTTTCAGGGAAATTTTTTGGGTACTTGGTTTAAGGTTACTTTTCTTCACCTATTCCCCTCAAACTTTTGTATCAGGTCTTTTCCTTTGAGATTTGTTTCCAAAACAATTCCTTCAACCCCTTTTTCCACATTAATTTCTTCAGACTATTGGATGACACTTTAGCTTTTTTTAAATGGACCATCTGGGAAGGACACTTTTCCAAAAAAATACTCTTCAAAAACTTTGTAAAGGACTATTCAAAAAGATTGAAGTGCCCTTCAAAAAAGTTGCCAATGACCCATTTAGAAAGATTGAAGTGGACCATTTCCTATAGAAGTGCCTTTTCAAGAAAATTATTTTGACCAAAATGTCTGAAATAATCCATTTAGAAAGATTGTGTGGATAATTTTCTTGAAATAAATCTAACCCTTAACTCAAAAAGATATCCTTTAGGGAAATTATTTCAGACAAAATGTCGAAGACAATTCTTGACACTTGAACAAAAAACTTGAAACATATTTTGCCAAAATAAATAAACCTTGCACTTTACCATGAGTTTTGAGTGGAACACCTCCTCTGAAGGAATTATACATACTGGACTTAGCCAAAATGTGTAACGTGGATGGTTGAGCTTGAATGACTAAGTCCAAAAATGTTTTGAAGTCAGTCTTTGAACCCGAACAACTTTGATTGTGCTTTGGTGAAGGACCTCAGATTTAGTACACAAAAAATTTGAAACAAGGTGAGCAAACTTTCATGATTATCTTCCTTTGAAACTATTACACATGCAATATCTGGTGCTTTGAAAATCCTCTTTTAAACTATGCTCAAACCTCTTAGAATGACTCAAAGAAAATGAAAGGGCCTAGACAACCAACTGATCAATGATAATAGCATTCATATTACATTGAATAAACCTAAGATCACTATATGACATGATATATAACCCTAAGATATCTAAAGGCCAAATTTTCATATAGGGGTGCCCAATTTTGACCTACAGGGTCAAAAATTGGTCAACTTCTAGGTTACCCTTATGCAACATCCTTAGGTCTCTCCTTAGAAGTTTCTACCTCAAAAACCTTAGGGTTTATTTATTTATTTATGTTCATCTCCATAATTTATTCATTTTTTTAAAATAATTTCATCACCACCCCATAAAATTCTACTTCTTCAACTTCTATCTTCTCTTTGGACCCTACAGGCTCATTTTATTTATTATTTAGTACCTTCTTGTAATGTTTTGTGTTTGTTTTAACATATATTGGGTTTGATTATAATTCCACATCTTCTTAGGTCTTTTTGATATATATGAATCCCTATAATACTACATGAAAATATCCAAAACATTGATCTCTAGTATTTGTAATTATGTCACTCCCAAAGAGTATTTAATGGTAACCTTCATTATTTCATCTATTTGGGGAGAAATTTGATATAGATATGGAGGTACATACTAATTTTTTAGTGATTAATGAGGTGATTATTGTTTATTAGGTGGAGATGGTGGTTGTGAATTTTTTTTAGAGTGTATATCTTTTTACTTCACAATGGAAGGTTTCCCTATTCATTCGATTCATGCTCTGAGCCTTACATTTTAACTTGCACCTCCACCTTAGACACTATACATTTATTTCCTTTATATGTTATTATCATACTACATGATGAAGCTTAATTTTTTCATGTTGAAATATGCACAATATATTGATTCTTTACAACTAGAGGGACTTCCACATCCTTGTCATTAGCAATGACTGGATCAATTTGTGGGCTCCTCTAAAAAACTCCTATTATTTTTTTAGTACTAGTCATTCTTTTTATTTTATCTCATTTTTTATTTGTCTTCAACATGTAATAATTTTTCTACAGATGTCCCTCTACATTCTCCATCAATTGGGGTGGATTATTGTCTAGTCATAATCAAAAATTCTTGTATCACTAAGTGTTGTCCTCCTTGGGTACTCATGCATTTCTCTAAGGATCAATATGGCCCCATAAATATCTATGTAAATCACTCTTATCTTGTGCATGTTTCATATTTTTTCCACAAAATAATCAAAATATTGTGTCAAAAACCCATATGAAAATCTGAGCTAATATGACATGTTATATATGAAGAAATCCTTAGTGAACTAATGATGTTTATTCACTATGAATTTTTATTACCCCTTATAGGCATTTTGAAGTGTAATTTGGATGTACAATTCATCCCACAATTACGCATTCATGTTATCAAACTAACATTCCATATTTATATTGTAGTTATTGTTATATACATCAATGCAAATATGGTGGTTGTATCTTTTTATGAGAAACTTTCCCTAATGAAAGGAATAAAACTATATCATTATATCCATCAAGGAATCCTATTTCATGTAACACAAAAATAATAAAAAATGCACCCACTATAAATGTCTCACTTGTATTACATGCCTTCTCTATGATTTCAATAATTATATTAGAAATGAATTTGAAAATATCTAATTGTGCCCATTATAAACCCATTATATGTGCAATGTATAGATATTATTTATTTATATTATCCCATTGGTTAGTTTCACCTAAATTGGTACTCACAAAATTATAGCCACCCAAATTTAATAATCTTTAATATTCTCAATAAAAAATATATATTTTCTCCTTATATTTATATAGATTGGATACTATCTCCACCTCTTGGGTGTTAGCCAACATTACCTTCATATCCTATCTATAGTAAGTTAATACTATATAATTTTTCATGTTATTTTGGGAAACTTTTATAGCATTCCTTATAAAATAATATTTTTCATCATGGATGCATGATAGTAGAAACCAAACTAATTTTTATTACTTTTTAAAGTATGGCAACTCAAATAATTATAAAACCCATATCTTAATAATAACTACCTTTACACATGCATTAAATATCATTATTCCATTTTTGGATGCCCTTACACTCTCCACTACATAGTCTCTTTTCAAGTTAGTTTCATTCTTCCCCATCCAATGGTTATAGTCCTCTATTTTTCATTGTGTCACCTTTGATCCTCCATGTAAGCATGATTCAAGAAACCATATTTCTAAAAATATAGTTGGTGCCTTTTTTATAATTATATTGTAGTTAATCTAAATTTAATTATTTTATAATGACTGAGTCACCTCCTAGTGGCCCTTAAAATTATAGACACTTATGGCTACTTGATACTTTATGTCCTATGAATCCCTTGGCCTTCCTATTTATAGGCATTATTTTGAAACAACTTGAAAAAAACTTAGGGCTATTGATCCTACCAAACCCCTTGATTTTGATGTGTTGGTTAAAACCTTTAGCCCTAACACTATATTATCACTTTGGTTTGAAGCTACACTGACCTCTAATTGTAGCAACTTGATGCTAAAAATTTAAATTCCTTCATTTATACTCTTTTAATGCTTCTTTCAGTCAAGTTTTCTATGTAAACACACCATAATCCTTTTTAATTAGAATTATTGTCTCAATACCTTAATATCATCAAACACACACTAAATTTTTTCTCTAGTTTGTTTTGTTTACTTTGTACTTTATGGCTCTAAATATATTTAAAATGACAAGTGGTGAAAATGACTTATGGACGGAAATTTATAATTCATGCCAACATTTAAATTACCTAACATTGTAATCATATTGTTAGAGAGTCATTATTTCCACCTTTGTACCTTTGTATTAATTCTTGGTGATGTAATTTACTTGTGAAAATTCCACTTAGGTGTGACCTATGCATTTTCCCTCTTTATTTCATTCCGAGGCACAACATGTATCCTCTTTCCTTTGTACTCCCTTGTCCTAAAAATATCATGTATCCAAATACATGGTATAATTTTTCATACATGCCCATAAATTTTCTTTAAAGGTTTGACCATTTTTCCTTCTTACCCCACACTAAATTTATGCATGGTCCTCTAGTTTATTTTCTCTTCTCTCATTAATGCACTTATGTTTGGAGAAGCCTAATCATTGTGTTATTTACATGCATGATCATTTAATTTATTTTTTTATAAATTCATTCTTTTTAAGTCATAAGTTCTAAAAATAATTATTCCTTAAATTTTTTGTCACCCATTTTATGACATATGTAAATAATCTATTAAGAAATCAAGTTCCACTAATTCATATCAAGTTTTCATAACACAAAATTTAAAATTATATAAATAAAATATTAAAGTTGTTGAAAAACACATTTGAAATAAACAAGCTAAAAAAATTTCATGACAACACCCTCACATAATCATTTAAACATGTGGTGTAATGAATTTAACGAAATCCTTTACTCGACTCTTATTATGAGCCTTATAGGGTTTTGAACTTTAATTAATAGTCATAAAGTACAAAAAATATTTTTTTTCTTATTTTTGGAAATTAAAAACAAACTACCACACAAGAATACTAAGAACATGAAAGTAAAAGACTATGACATACATCTTATTATTGAGTGTTTCATTTATAAATTACACATGATATGTCTTTAACCTAATCCCAATGAAATTTCCATGGATAATTTCACCATATATTATGCATAACTTGCATGCACTAGTATAAAAAATATGATGAATTATATAGGGTCCCATCCAATAAATTTGAAATTTTTTCTTAGGTGTTTGACATATTTTGAATCATATAAAAAAACATGTTTTCCCTTACATAATTTTTTTATTTTGATGTGTTTATCATGTGAATCCTTCTATTTATAATTTTTAACACTCTAGCTCCAATTACTTATGATGTACCTTTCATCTAGATTCATCAATTATTATATATGTGTATTAAGAGATTCATTGTCATCCAACCATATGACACACATAATGTGCAAATAAGGCACTAAGATCTCCATTGTCAAAACTAATTCGTGTCAAAATACAAATTGAAAGGGTGTAATATTTTTTAGGTGATTTTAAGTGTTCCTATATGCCCATAATATTTCAAAATTTGAGAAATCCCAATCCTTTTTCCCTACATCATATATTTTTATTAATTTCAAACTAGGGATCATGTTTATATATCCAACATGCCCATTAGCCTAAGGGTGAAATAATATAATTTTATGTTCACTACCATGAATCCCACCAAAAAATGCACACTACCTCGTTTAGTAAACACATCCCTTGATCACTATTCAAACTCAATGGGCACCCATATCTTTTAAGAATATTTTCCCAAAGGAAACACACTATGGCTGAAATATATTTTTCTATTATCATGACTTATGACCATCTTGTCAAATAATCCATGGAAATGATGATATAACAAGCACCTATCATATGTATAGTTATGTATATGGGATTAAAAATTTATATTTCCCACTTATCAAATGGATCATGAGCAATGATAATAATTAATGGAATTTCATCCTAGTGATTTGGATTACCAATATATTAACACACATCACATTTATATGAGTAATCCTTGGTGTCTTGGAACCATCTTGGTCATCATAGACTAAATAATTTTTTATTTTTTTTATTATGGTGACCTCTATAAAATGAAGGTTACTTGCTACACCTTATTACACTTCATGAATAAATTTAGTGTTCTCATGTTCAAACACACATATGTGCATAACATCATTACATACCATTTTTTACAATTTCCCACTAATGAGTTGATAGGGAATGGTGCTGACCACTAGTTTCTTCTTTTATTTTGTTGTCAACCCATTAAGGGAAATTATTGATGTGAATAAAACTATTATCTCTATGAGGTTTTATATAATGAGTTGTACACTATATAGTTGGGAATTTGTTAATCCATCTTGTATGTTTTGCATGTCCTCCCTTATGGTGATATGACATAAATGAACTGACCCACTTTTTTATTTTCTTGGATTGAATACATATAAAAAATTATATTCATGAAATATAACTATCCATATATAAATTATCTCATGTAATACTATCTTATTAGCAAGGTACTTTAGCACTTCATGGTCCATGAAAATCATGAAAGGGGTATCAAGGAGGTATTGGTGAAAATTATGATGTGCATAAAACACTATGAGAATTTCACACTCAATCATTGTGTAGTTATGTTAAACTAAGGTAAATTTTTAGTTATAAAATTAGATAGGATGATCAATTTTATTATTCCAAGTTATGCCAAAAATGGAAAATATCAATTCTCGATGTGTCAATGTAGACAGGAATGAAGTATTATAGTTTGAGAATTTAAATATCGACATAATGTAAAGTTATTACTTCAAGGTTTTAAATTCCCCTTGTTTATTATTCATCCACAAAAATAAACCATCCTTATGCAATGTCTCTTTTAGTGGCATAAAAAATTTTACATATTTACAAATAAACTTTTGATAGTATTTCATATGTCCCAAAAACACACATAAATCCCTTTACATGATTGGTGTTTCAAACTATAAAATAATGTTGTTGGATCTATGATAATTAAATCCTTACAAATTAAATGGATAATAAATATTCTAAAGGGTGTCATAAAAATACACTTCTTTAGATATAAGGACTTATACAACTACCATTAATGCTCAAACATCAATCACAAATTGGTGTGGTGGTCCTTAACCAAGCCATAAACTATCTAGACAACAAGCTACAATGAATTCCTTGAATTCAATCACAATGATGGGTGATAATATAAGAACACATTATTCAACCAAGTTAAACATATGTTACCATAAAGGTCATAGTTTGCTTGTCCTTTTACTCAATATGCACTTGACAACAACTAGAGAACCCATCAATAAACTCATATATTTCAAAACCCACCACTCCTTCCAAAATATCCTAAGTGAATAGAGTGGCAAATAAATTCATGACACATGTAGCATTGAGAAATAGAAAATCAACACATATTTGAATGCACTAATACTTCTTGATACTTATCACCATGGGGATGACCCACTCATATTATTTAGCTAGATAAATAAATCCATCAACCAACATGTTGTCCATCTATTCCTTCACTTTAGCATGTATATTAAGATTCATCTTATAAAGCTAATTCTGCATAGGTCTTGCACCATCTACAAGCATGAACTTCATTTTCCATAAATAAGGATGCACATCATTAGTTTCATTGTAAATGAATGGGAAATAGTCTTGGTACTCATGAAATACCTCAATAATTAATGTCAAATATTCATTTGGCCAATAGTCACCAACAATGATGATCTTTCATTCCTCCTCCATTCCAATATTTAATTTATAAGTCTTAATAGGACCATGAAAATGTGTATGTTTATCCCATTATGTATCCACTACTTCATGTTATCCACACAAAAAAATTTATTTTAATTTGTCTTCAAAATCTTCATCCACTTGGCATACTACCTTATTTATTTCATAATTTTTCCACTAGTTGCTCTCCATACACACTTCATTGTAGTTTTTTACCAAAGTCACCATTCACACTAAATTCTTCAAACATTTATCAAATACTAGACCCTCATTAAAATGCAATTATATTACTTATGTTTTAATGAATTTTAGCTTATATTTTGAGAAGGGAAAAATAAGAAACTAAATACAGGTATGGTTAAAAAACCTATTTGGTTGTGCACACATTGAATCAGATGATTATGAAGAGATCCTCTTTAGCTTGGAAAGATGAACTATAAATAAAATATCACTAAAGTAAATTGTTGGTTAGATAGATAGTTGAGTGGATTGCCTAGTACTAACTAAGTTCCAAAAGCAAGAGCTTCCATAAGGGCTATCAATCCACATATTATAAATGTTTAGGTTTATAAAATATAATATAAAGTACTTGCATCAATAATCAAAAGGTACTAAAATTGAATTCAAGAGGTGCTTGATAAATAAATAGACTAGAAATGACTAATATAGTGATAATCAAGTTAATACTAGTGCTAAATGGGTCAAGTGTGCTTCAAAAAATTAGGTAGGGGTTTGTGAATAGGTAGAGACATAAATTTTTTGATTTGGTTTGGGGTAAGAAGGTGAGAATAACTTTTTATTTTCTACCACTATGACCATTAGTGGTTGGGGTGACTGTTGGTAGTTAAGGTGATTGTAGGTGGTTAAGGTGATTTTCAGTGGTTAAAGTGATTATCAGTAGTTAAGGTGACCATCGGTGGTTGGATATACCACCAACAGTTAAGATAATCATTGATAGTTACTATGTCTACGTTATAGGTAATAAATGTCAAATTGATGGGATTATAGATTTAGATTTTGAGAGATGGGTTGGTGTTTGTCTAATTACAAAATTAAAATAAAGTAAATAAATATTAGAAAATAAATACTTATCTTGCAGAAGGCTGATCAGGTGGGTGTTTGAGGTGGTTGGCTAACCGGTGGATTCTAGTGTGATTTTGATAGAGTAACAATACTCATCACTTTAACAAAGTGGTGGTGGTAAGTTAGTTCTCTGACATGATGGTTGGATCATTACATCATTGATGATGATTGACCTATAAAAAAGAAAATCTAGATGCATAAGCTTTTGACAATAATTATAGATGATCTTCACCTCCCTACTCCTCTCTTCTTATAAGCATAGACAAAGAGGTTCAAGTGGAAGTTCAACTGGGCTATCTAATTATAATTCACTCATGTAATGTCTCATACATGGATTTAGACAAGTTATTTTTAGAAAATAAGGTAGATGTTTACATGTTAGCTTTTGGGATGGTAAACCCTGACTGTCGATGGTCAGGGTGACCATCAGTGGTCAAAGGCAAAGGTACAAAGTGGTTTAAAAAGTAGGTTAAGTTAGTTGGTCAAAATGACCATGGTTAGGCTTGGTTAAGGGTTAAATGGTTAAATTGGTCCCAAGGGGGTCCTAAAGTGGTCTAGGGGTGTTTTGACATTCAAAATCATGGTGTGTGGATTTTTGGTGTTTACATTTTTCCCATTTTTATTATGTGGCTTTGAATCAAAAAGTTTTAAAATAAAAATGGATTTTTGGTTGAAGGTTTGGTTGCCTCGAGTATGGGAGAAGGCGTTCCCCCTTAAACTAGGAGTCAATGAGGTCAAACAAAATTAGGTGTAGATTTGATAAGGTGGATGAAGTTGATGATGAAGGTAGATGTCATGAAGGTGGGTGATAGGTTAGGTACTAAAGCACAAATAAGCACACAAAGTACAACAAAATTTTTGATAGCCATACATTGACTAGGTTGTCATAGCTAGTAAAAATTTTGGTACTAGAAGGATAAGTAACAAGTGGATCACGTGATCACATTTAGGCATGGTGGTTGGGTACACTCATAAATGCAAGTCTCCTAAGTGATGCCTATGTTTTGTTGGGTATCCAAGGTAGGAAGTGCTCTCAAGGAAAACACAAATAGGTTGGGTGTCATGGGTATCCAAGGTAGGAAGTACTCCCAACAAGACACAAGCGGGTCTGGTATATGTGAGGTGGCATAAGGCATAAAAGTCATCAACATGGAAATGTTTTCATTATGGTTAAAGGAATAGGAAAAAGACATTACAAAATGTGTGCTATTTGGGCTAAAATTAACCAATGGTAAGATCATGAGGTGGTCGAGGTGGGCAGAGAAGGTAGTCTACATAGGTGGGTGATTAGATTTGGTTTTGATTTAATAAGATGATAACTAAAGGCACAAGTAAAAATTTTAAGACCCTGACCATTGATAATCAAGATCCCAAGGAATGACCATCGATGGTCACCTTGACTATCGATGATCAGGGTATAAACCCTAAAATTTTGGTGGTAAAAAGTGAAAGTTATTTTCATTTTGCTTCATTTTAACCTATTGACTTGGAGCTCTAGCTTTTGGCACTTGTGGAAAAAGTGTTGATGATGATTACTGAGAGGTGAGAGGTTATTGATTTGGACTGAGAAGACCCAGGGGACTAATGAGGATATAGGGAGCACATAAATGTGGATGAGGATGTACATGGGGTCTATGGATTCCTTCTTAATTATGGTCAAGGAATGAGGTAGGGGATGCTATTTAAATTGGTAGTTTAGTTTGGTTTTGCATATGTCAGTGTAATTAATTTGTCCATTGTTCTACTGGGTTAGGGTTTAGGTTTTTGCCCTAAGTAGGTTTTGGGTGAATTTGGTAATAAATGGGTAGGTGATGTCCAAATTTGGAAAGGAATTCTAGTTAGGGGTAGGTAGCTTGTAGGATTGGTGGGATTTGGTAGAAAAATGTTAGCTTGTTGGTGGTTTTTTGGTAGGTTTAGGTTTTGGATGTTCCATTTGTGGAACACCCATAATGACCATTGGTAGTTGGGTCTAATGTTTAATGATCAACATCTATATGAAGATAAATGCCTAAATTTTAGTGATCACCATGACCATCATAGGTCACCATGATTATCGATGGTTTTGTATTAAAAAAATGGTATTTTGGAAATGTTTAAAGTGTGTAAAGCATTTTAGATGGTAATGTATCGATATAGGATAACCCATAGGCTAGATGATAGATTTGGTGGGTTGGGTAGGCTAAAGGAATTTAAGTTATAGGCAAAAATAATATAGGGATGTAAGCTTATTACTATTAATTGTGTGTAGGCATGAGAGTAGGTATAGATTCATGATCGGGTATCACACATCTTTATAGAGGTTCACCAAGGGATGAACCTAGCCAATTGGGCACATATGGAGGAGGTTAATCTTAGAGTGATGAGGCACTATCAATATGATCCCTATGATTCATAAATGATTTTGGCTCTCATTGAGAGATGGAATCTAGCCATTAACACTCTCCTACTACCCATTTACAATCTCACGATCCTAGCAGAAGATGTGCATCATACTATATGGTTGCCCCTTCAGGGGGAGCTGATATACCATATTGAGTAGGAGGAGAGGGAGGATATATTAAGATAATGTGTGGGGATGATCATGATCATGTCAAATGACATATTATGGGTTTTAGACATAATATGATATATCATAGGGTGATGGGTGAGAGAAGACTTATGATCATGATGATTATGGTCATTTCATGTTTTTCCCTTCTTGACTCGAGTAGTGGGAGATTCCCATAATTTCTACTAGGGGTGTTGGTTGAGATACTATTAGGGAGGATAGTGTTTGGTTGGGTACCTATGCTTTAGGTATAGATATACAAGGCATTGTGAGGTTTCAAGGTCCACAAGAGATATGTCATTAGTGTCAGTCTAGTTCTACACTACTAGTTCTATGAGTACATTTGAGTGTTGAGGCTAGTGGGGCTACCATGGGTGGGATACACTCAACTAGATTTCCTAGTTGGTTTTATGTGATGGAGAGGTGGCTTCAACACTTTAGGTGTAGGAGGAAGAGCCCATGATGTTGATTGGTTTAGAGTTTCTTTCAGTACAGTGGTGATTGGAGACATCACTTGGAGACCATATATTTAGTTTTTAGTATAGCCTAACTATAAGTGGTAGAATTTTTCCTTACATAGTTATAGGTGGATCCTAAAAACTAGAGATGGGGAGGTAGATATTATTCCATTTGATAGGGTTTGTAGATAGTTTGGCCTTGTATAAGGTATTCTAATCATGTTTCCCAAGTATAGGCAAGAGGATATAGAGATCATATTACCTGAGTTGTATCCTATGAGGATGTTGTTAGATTATAAGGAGATACCATTCAGGCTCTATATAAATGATGTTGTCTTTATAAATGGGTACATGACATGGAACCAAGATTTATATAAAACTATAGATTTTGGTGATGGTGACTAGAGACTGGTGGATGTGGACCCAATTGGGAGAGAAGTCTAGAGGGCATAGGTACAAGGGGCTAGCTTCGATGCACAAACATAAGTGGTGTTAACCATGGCATAGGCACAAGTGGAATCATTACAAGGGTAGGTGGTTACATTATAGGGTTGACTAACCATGGTGATAGGTGAGAGAGACGAGGTCAGAGATACACTATCCCAAGTCACTGAGGAGTGAGATGTTTTAAGATAAGCTAAAGGAGTAATAACAACACCAATAGGTCTAACAGGGACCATTGATATGCAAAGGTACATAGCCACCATATAGGAGTTATGATACTATGAGGCTATAGTCTTCACTCACTACTTAGTGGAGCTATAATGGTGTGTGTATAGAGCTAGGCTAGAAGGTGATTCAAGTATAGTGACACCTAGTTAGTGGGTCACATTTCTAGTTGGACAGGTAGGTATCTCAGGATAGGTACTAGGAGGCAATGGTGCAATGGGGGCCAGTGGTAGTGGTGCCCTAAGGGTATAGCCATGATAGAGTTCATATATAAATATATATTATTATATGTCATTTTGATTCTAGCTTGTGAGCTGATATAGTGAGATGTACATTTTAAGAGAGAGTAACATGTATATTTGTTTAATATATTATGATGCTATTTGACCCATGAGTTATATATATGGTTTTTGTTTATTGCTCATACTCATGGTCTATGATTTTCATTGATATGAATGCTTATGGTGTGATGCTTATATTGATTATGGATTATGCTTATGTTATAAATGCTAGAGACTAATGTAAACTCACCTAGCTAGGCATGAGATGACCTTCATTTATGGGTATGCTTTATGCCATGTATGTGTATGGTGGTGTGTATGCCATTCTAAATTTTAAGGATTATATGCTTCAGTATTTAGATTTAGACATGTGATGAAAATGGTTGATTATTTTATTACTCGTGGATGTTATGGTGTTATTATGTTTATTATGGTTATAATTATGGTTATGTGTTGCTTATGACACATGTGCATATGTTTGTTGTTATTTTTTTTTAAGGTAAAACACATGAGGTAAGTTAATTAACAATACTAGATGGGAGAACAAAGAATATAATCAAGATATAAATGTCATAATGAAAATATCAACTAGTCATGATATGATATGAAGAGGGCACGATGCTTCTCTTTGACAAAGACTAAAACAAAACCAAATTTGGATTGGCTTAATGAACATAATCCCCTCGAATGCTTTGTATTAGCATTTGTTAGTTGGTTAAAAAAGGTGTCTAGATCATGTAATGTTAAGTAAGCTCAAAATCCCTTGTTTATAACGTATAAAAGGGGGGATGGATGAAAATTAAACCTTAATTTGAGACTATCATGCCTCTTTTGTAGGTTTCCAAAGAGTCAGTATAAAAAATTCTATGTCATACAAAGTGTAGACTGATCGATGTAGTAATTTTAATATGAAATCCAACTGTGGCTTTCATTATTTAGTTTGCTTATGAAAGCTAATTGTAGTTTTCAAAATTAATTTTTTTTCTCTTTTGGTTTGATAATAGGTATTTTTCTTATTTTCTTAGGAGGGTTGGAGAAGATGATCAATGTGGGAAGCTTCTGAGAAATTGCTTGCTTTGATAAATTCTTTACTCAGCCATCCTTTGAGGGAGTGGTCTAAGTTTGTGTTCCTTGTTTAATGATTTTGATAGATATCCTTTAAGGGAGCAATCCACCTTACATTGAATAATTTCAAACATGTTTTCTATAGTTATCCTTTAAGGGAGTAATTTTTGAATGCCTAGGAATGACCCATGATTTTTATTGGTTTGGATTTTGATTTTTGCTTGTTTGATTTTTGCTTGACATAGACTTGTTTATAGAATATTAAGGGTTCACCTTTATGAATGAAAAATTAAAAGTACAAGAAGGTTGAGTAGGTGTAAAGAGGTTTAGGTGACAACAATAATGGGAATCAATCTTGGGAAAGGGGTGGAAAGTACCATAAGAATCATGCCATGGGTAAATCTATGGTGCCCATTGGTCAAGATTATGCTTTGACTATGAAGGATAATCATATGATTCAGTTATAATTAGTTTCCCCTAAAATGGGAATATGAATGTGGTTGAAAGCAAGGTATGAGCTTAAGTTAAAACAAAAGGTGAACTTAGTCCTTCTTAAAAAAATAATGGACACAAATGAGGAGTATTAAGGGGCTCAAGTTCTAGGTTTCATTCAAGAGAGGACAATTGGTAATCTCCTAATCCATACTTGTGGGTAATGATATAACATCCAATCTAATTGAAAGCAAACTTACCCTTCTTATTTTTCTCCATATTGGTGACAAGGTAATTTTCCTTTAGTACAAGGTCTCTGACATTGAATTATTACACTCTAAGGTGTTTATTATAGATACACTTGACATAATTTTCATAGACCTGAATATTGGTAAGGGATGATAACTGATTCTCATCAATTATCTCAAGTTGGGATAAGTAGTGTTGATGATAATCATCCTCAGAAATGAGATATTTCAAAGATATATGAAGAGAAGGTATTTGGATTTTGAGAGTTAAGATGGCCTCCACTCCAAACATAAGAGAGAAAGGGGTAACAATCATAAATGTTATAATTATATTATGATATGCCCATAAGGTAAAGGGGATGTGATAATTCTAATCCTAACTAGATGCATTGACCATTTTAGCTAGCATGTTGTTAAGAGTTTTATTAGAGGCCTCAACCTATCCATTAACTTGAGGGAGATAGGGAGAGGATGAACTTAAATTAATCTCCACCATGTCACATAGACCTTAGACTTTCTTATTATTAAAATATTTACCATTGTTAATGATAATCTTGTGAGGAACATCAAAATGGTAGATGATGTGATGGTTGATAAAATCGACAATCTTCTCCACTTTGGTCAAGACTAGAGGAATAGCCTCTACACATTTGGTAAAATATTTAGTTGTAGTAATGATATAATGGTGTCATTGTGAATAATGGGGGTTAATTTCACCAATAACATATATACCCAATTATGATAAGGGCCAAAAAATTATGGATACACAAAGACTATGGCTAGGTGCACGATGGAGATTGGTGTGTTGTTGAAATTTAACACACTTTTTCACATAATCACAATAGTATTGGTTAAGGGTAGGCTAGTAATAGCCAAGGAAAAGGATACATTTAGCTATGGTGAGGCCAATAAAGTATCCCCCATAGATACCATCATGTATTTCTTAGATAGCATGAGAGGCTTTATGATTACATAGGCAATGGAAGAGGAGACCATCAAAGTTGTGCTTATAAATAATCCCCCTTATAATGGTGGGGCATGAGGTACTCTGTATAAATTTTCTTTGAGAATTCCTTGAAATCTTAGAAGGAATGATAGAAAGGTTGAGATAGTTGAATGTTTGTTGATACCAAAGGTCAGGTTGGGTCTCTTCCACATTGAAAATGGTGGGAGAATATGGTTTAACATAGGAAAGTTGGGTAAGTTTATGGATAATGATAGATGACTTAGATTCAAAGGGTACATATAGGATCTAAGAGGCAATGGAAGCCATGGCATCAATGAACTTATTGGTAGATCATGGGGTTGACTGGATGTGATAGTGTTTAAATGATGCTAAGAGTTTGTCAACTAGTTGTTTATACTATTGCAAAACATCATTCTTACACTGGTAAGAGCCATTGATTTGATTGAACATAAGTTGGGAGTCACCAAAGATGTTGATTATTTTGACTCCTAAGGCTAAGGTAGCCTGATGGCCTATCACTAGGGCTTCATACTTAGTGATATTATTGGTACATTCAAATTCAAGCTTGAAGGATAAAGGAAGGGGATAATCATCAAAGGGAATAAGGATAATACATGTTACCCCACCACATTAACATTTTGATCCGTCAAAGAAAATGGTGACTTGATAGGTGAAGTCCGCTTGAAAGAAAGTCATGATGGACTCATCAGAGAAATCAAAAGGAGGAGTTTGATTGTCTAGTAATGATACTTCAGTCAATTGGTTAACAATAAATTACCCATTAATTGACTTTTGTTGAAGGAACTCAAGGTCAAAATCTACTAAAAGCATGATCCACTCAGCCATACATTGGTTTTGGTATGGCTTAGAGTGTATATAATTTAGTGGGTTGGTATTGGTTAGGACATAGGTCTTGTGGTTAAGAAGGTGGTGGTAAAGTTTGGTGGCCACAAAAACTAAAGCTAAGCAAAGTTTCTCAATATGAGTGTGCCAAGTCTTGTACTCTACAAGTGTGTAGATAATGTAATAGATGGCTTGATCTTTGTGTTGTTCTCTCAATGAGAAATCATTGCTCCTAGGAAGTGGTTAGTGGTGAATATATAAAGGTAGAAAGGTTGGTCATCCTTGGGAGGGTTGAGGATAGGTAGAGACAAAAGGTACTTTTTGAGTGAATCAAAGGCATTTTGGCAGTTACTATTCCACTTGAAAGATACATTCTTCTTCAGAAGGTGGTGGAAGGGTTAGCATTAGTCTAAAATATGGGAGATAAATTTATGAATGGATTAGAGTTTCCCCTATAAACTGTAGATATGTTTGAGGTTGATTGGAAGAAGCATGTCAGGGATGGCTTTGATCTTAGTAGGATCAAATTCAATCTCTTGAAGGAAAATAATAAATCCAAGAAGCTTGCCTGATAAGACCCCAAAGATACATTTTTGGGGGTTTATATGTACATGTTAATGGATAATTTTCTCAAAGATGATCTTGAGAATGGATAAATGATCCTTTTATATTTTGGATTTTCCAAGAAGGTCATCTACATAGTCCTTTACAATCTTGTGGATAAGTTCATGGAAAATATAAGTCATGGTACATTGGTAGGTTACACTAGCATTCTTTAATCCCAAAAGCATGACTCTATAGCATAAGGTTCCCCATGGGGTGGTAAAGGTGATCTTGTACTAATCTTTGAGGGAAATTAGGATTTAATTGTAACCTGAGAATCCATATATGAGAGATAACATCTCATGGTCAACTATAAGATCAACTAGTTGGTCAATGCTTGGTAAAGGAAATTCATCTTTGGGGAAATAAAGGTTGAGGTCATGAAAGTCCAAAAAAATGCATATTCCCCCTATGGCTTTGGTGATAGGTATGGCATTCAAGACCCATTGGGGATAGTAAATGGGTTGAATGAAATTGACAGATAGAAGACACTGAATCTCTTCTTTAATGAGAAGGGCTATGTGAAGGTGCATGCATCAAAGTTTTTACTTGATAGGCTTGACATCATTGTTGGTGATTATTTTATGGGTGGTAATAGTAGGGTTGATTCTAGGCATGTCACTATACAAACAATCAAATTCTATGCTATGGTGTTGGATGAAGGAGGGTAAGTCTTGAAGTTCCTCAGAATTCAATGATTGACCAATTTTGATAATATAGGGGTTATCTAGAGTGCCCAAGTTGATATCCATGGTGGATTTATTAAACATGTTTGAGGTCTCTAGAAGAAGGGATTTGTGGATGGAATAATCCAAGGTACCAAGGTAGGTGAGAATGGAATCATCATCGTAGCACTGAATAGTGTTAATGGTAGGAGAGTTTTCTCCTATCATTTTAGGATGGATCAAAGGGATGGTTATGGTTTCCCCATCTTTTTGATAAGTTAGGGGTATGAAGATGATCATGTTGACAAAAAAAGTTAGATAGGATGATTTCATCATCCTCACATGCAGGTGGAGGAGAGGTTGGTGAGGAAGGGGTATTTTCCTCAATAATGGTGATGGTAGGTGGTTTGGTTTGCTTTTTAGTGGGCAAAATGAAACCAAGGCCATGTTTATCAAGAGGATTTATGGTCTCAATAAAAATCAACTCATGTGGGTTATGCTCATATCATCCAAGACCAAATCCTTCCTAGGCACACCTATGGAGGTATGTCTTGGTGAAACTCGATCTATCCAGATAAGAGAAGTTAGAGGTAAATGGTTAAGGTGAAAAAGAGGTGGTAGAAGTGTCAAGTGGTTTGTCAAGTCCCCCATGGATGAAATGGGTTTGATAGTGTGAATGTACAAAGGGAATAATGGCTCTAATATTGGGGTCATATCCGAGTTAGTGGTCAAGTTTCCCATACTATTGGGGAGTAGGGAGACCATCAAGGGTGAGGAGGTGATATTCCCCCAGTGAAATATGTTGAAATGTGGATTCCAAGTGGTCTGAGGTGGGGATCTAATTAGAGGGGATGGATGAGCTAGTTGATGTCTCATTGGTATAAGAAGGTATAACTTCCTCTTTCATGGTTAAGGTCTTATTTTTTGCTAATGAGGGTGTTCTAGATGGAGGTAAGAGGACATAATTGGGTTAGTAAGTCATGTTGCATGTCAATAAGGGACTTGGGTCATCTTGGATAGTGATGACCTAGTCTTTGTGCTCAAATTTGATGCAATGGTGAAGGGTAGAGGGTACACAACCCATAGAGAAAATCTAAAGTCATCCTAGTAAGACATTGTAATAAAAATTTATTTCCACTATATAGAAGAGTTTAGGGAGTTTTCAAGGTCCTACATGAATATGAAGGACAATAGTTTCTAGGGTAGTTTTCATGGTGTCATTAAAGGATTGAAGGATGGCCAAAGTTTTAGACATGACATTTCCTAGTAGGTTGAGTTGGTTATAGGCATGGGAGGAGATGATATTAATACTAGCTCCCCCATCAATCATGACACATTTGATGTGGGTTTGGTTGATGTAAGAATTAATAAAGAGAGGGGGATCTAGGTCATCAGGATGGATAAAAAGTATCTTTAAATCCTTAAAGGTAACAAGGTTGTAAATTTGGAGAGTGCCAACAAAGGATGCCAGAGGTTGAGGATCTTTATGTTGGACATCTACTAACTACAATGCCTCAATAATTGTTTGGTGATGATGAGGTGAAGAAGTAATCAAATCATATAATTTCATCTTCATTAGGGTCTAGTGGAGTTGTCTGAGCACCACTCTCCTAATAGATTTGGAGGGGTTGGATTGGGAGATGCCTAAGATAGATACCTTAGGTTTGGATGAAGGTGAAGATGTTTGGGTAGGGTTTTGTTGGGAGGTAAAAGAGGGGTATGTCCATGGGATGGACATTTTGGCCTTCCCCTTATCCTTTTATTGTGCTCTTGTGACCACGTAGATGGTATGGATAGAGGGAGGAATTGGGGTAGGAGAATTGTTTGATTCCTCATCACTCTAAGGTGAGAGTTGGGGAATAGGTAGGTTTTGACTAGTGGTTGTTAATTTTTATATTGGTAATGGGCCTCTAGGAGGTTCTTATAATAATATATCATCCTCATTATAAAGCTAATGGATAATGGTTTGGAGAGATTTGCATTTATCCATGTTATGGCCTGGTGTCTTATGATATGAGAATACTTGGTGATCATTATCCAAGATAGGTTTTAGATTGAGAGGGTCAAATGGTCTAATGGTAGGTAATGTCAATTAAGAGGATTTTAATAACTTGTGAAAGATGATTGAGTAAGGCTTAGCCAAAGGCGGAGAGGTTTTAGAGGTTTTGGTCTTGGTTGGTAATGTGGAAGTCCTTTTGGGAGTGGGTTTGGTGATGGAAGGTTTGGGTAAGGTGTTGTTCTTAGCTGATGGTTTGGGTTTTGGTGAATCAAAGGTTGATAGGTTAGAGGTAAGAGGTTTTAAGGTAGGTAGTTTGGTGTTTGATGGCATAGTGAAGATAGGTGTGTCAAAAATTAAGTGTGTCAGTGTAACTAGTAGTAGTGGTTGGGCTTTAGTTGGGATGGTTGGCTTCCTAATCAGAGTGGAGGGATGAGGCCCCAAGAAAGAGGGCAAGGTTGAAGGAGGTAGGAGGTTGGCCCTCTAATTTTTTTTAGCTTTACTTCCTTAGTCAATTTGGTTTTGTGGTTGGTTATTGGGTTTGGTGAGGTCAGATCCACTTTCATAGATGGGTAATTAAGGCTTTGTGTAGGGAAGGTACCAAGGTTTTTGGTTGGTTTGGTCGGTTTGGTTAGAGAAGGTGATTTGGTTGTTTGGGGTTTAAGCGCCTTGGATGGTTGATGAGTTATTGGGTTGGTAGAGGTTTTTATCAACTTGGTTGGTAAGATAGGGGTTTGAATAATAGGAGTGGTGGGTTGGTTTGCTAAAGGTGTGGTTAGAGGTTCCTGATTGGTGATATAGGGGAGCCCCAATTGATTATAAAATGTGGCTCAATTTATGTTAGGGTTGGAGACATATTCTAATTTCTACACTAACTTAGAGAATGGTTTGTAGGCTAGTTTTATTCCCTAGATAGTGGACTTGAATGATAATCCCATAGGTTGAGACAAAGGGATGGTAACCTCATATTTATCCTCAATCAAAGGATGAAAGGTTTGAATGGGTGAATCCTCTATGGGAGGTGTAGACATGGAGGCTTCCTCTTTGAGAATGATCTCTAAAGGGGTAGTAAATTGTTTGGTGGTTGAGGGAGAAGGTAAAATGGGTGCTTGTTCCATTATGTCAGTGGAAGGAGGGGTTGATGGCTCCATTACCTCAATAAGTGGAGGAGGAGAAAGTGATGTTTCCTTGGTTTGGGTCTCTAAAGGAAGATAAAGTAGCTCCACTATCTTAGTAGGTAGAGAGGGTGAAGAACAAATAGATTGGGTGATAGGTTCTTTAGTAATGAGCATGTTAAGAACCATATTGATAGTATGGGGATCATGAGAACACTCAACCTTGTTTTTATCATTTTTGGTAGGTGCATGATAGGGGAAAGGTTGCATAAAGATGTTAAGGGCTTGGTTTTGAGGTGTATTGGGGTTATCCAACACAAGCTCCCCCTTATCAATGAGAGATTGGATACTGCTCTTGAAAGTATTACAACTATTAATATCATGCCCAAATACTTGATGTAAAGTGCATAAATCATTCTTATTGTACCAACTAGGTGTAGGATGAGAAGAATCAAATTTATGAGGTGGTTTGATAGGAGGAAGTTGTATGATGTTGGCCTTTAATAACTTCTCTAGGATTTAAGCATAAGATTCTCTAAGTGAATTAAATTACTTCTGGGGGTTTTGGTTTTGGTTTCTCATGTTTTGCTTTGAGGAGCTAGAGGAGTTTGGTTGGTTGACAGATGATAGAGAAGTAGATTTAAGGATATCCACATTCATAGTTCCCTTTCTTTTGATCCTAGTGTTGGTTTGGTTTCTCTATTTAGAGGAAAAGGCCTCATTGGTTTTATAGGTATACTTATTATTTTTTAGTTTTAGCTTTCCTTCATCGATGGATCAATTTTATAGATTGTGTGCCATGGTAAAATCTTCATCAAAGGTTTGAAATCTTTGAACATGCAGTGTAGAAGAGATCTACTTGGCACATTCTCAAGAAAAAAAGTTTTATCAGTTTGGTTAAGGGTAAGGAGAAGGAAAGTTGATTGATTAGGATCCTCCAACAAGCTACAAAATCAGTAGTAGATTCATCATCAAATTGCTAGATAGAGTAAAGGTCAATGATGGAAATGTTCTTAGATATATTTATCAAAAAGTGATCCAAGAAGATTTGGGCTAGCTGGGTGAAGGATAACAAAGAGTGTTTAGTTATGTAACTATAAAAATCTAAGGCTAGACCGGACAAGGACATAGGGAAGGTATGAAGAAGAAGAGCATCATCATAGGTAATTAGATAACATAAATACCTAAATACCCTGAGGTGTTGTTGGGGATCTTACTTAATCAGAAACATGAATAACTTGGGGATATCCCACTAAGGAGGGTATGGTCTAAAAGTTACATATTGGTGAGTGGGTTTGTTACAAATCTAATCATATGATAAGATGTTGTGAGCTCCAAAAATGGATGACTCTAAGGTAGTCATCTTATCCATGAGCATCTTCATGAGGTCTGCTTGGGGTTATGCACCTAGAAGGTTATAAGGTGCATACTATTTTGGTGGTTGGGTAACATAATAATAATTGGTTAGAGGTTGAGAAGCTGTCACATATTGGTATGTGGATATTGGTGGTTGGGTGGAAGATATGTAGGGATAGGTGGACATAGGTGGCTGGGTAGTAGGTAGAGGTACATACCCTTATGGTTGAGGGATGTAACCTAGGTTTGGTGAAATGGGCACCTATTAGGTAGGAGCAATGGTTGGGTTGGTGTTCAAAGGGTGGTGATCCTTGTGGTGATAGGTGGTAAGCTAGAAGGTATAGTTAGCATGAGATTTTAAAGTGGGGTAGTAATTAGTGGATTAGAGGTAGCTAATGGAACATTTGAAATTCTAGTGGTAAGTACTCCCATGTTAATGGTAGTAGAAGTGGCTAGTGTTTGGGTTCATCTAAAGGTAGAGGAGTTGTTGGTGGGGGTGGAAGGTATAAATGTATTTGTAGGTTTGGTAGATTAGTTTTCCATGGTAATATCAAAGGGATTATTGGTGGATAAAGAGGCTTTGGTATCTAAATGTTGGGTGGTGACTATGGTAATAGAAGTGTTTCCCATGAGGTGGGAATTCATGCCATAAGGTGGGTCCATAGGTGAAACCAAAGTAAGGGTATGGTGGGGCATGGTGTTAAGGTAATGCTAAAGGGCCATAGGGTTGTTATCTAGGAAGGTGGTAAATTTTGTATCTCTTTGGGGAACTTCCTGAGGGAAAGGAGGACTTCCTAAAGGATGAGGGGAGTTTGTTGGTTTAGAGATGTATTCCATGGATAAGGAGGTAGAAGAGGCCAATTGGCTCAATGATGGGTTTTATTTTGCTAGGTTCTTTCACTATTGGTGAGTTAGAACCATCCAAGGTAAGGGAGAGAGAATACACAAATAATATCACCACTCAAATAAAGAGAAGACAAGAAATGATCAAGAAAAGTAATCACACTCAAAATTATGTTCAGTCCTAAAGGTTATTTTTAGTCTCTCTTTCAGTTTATGCCTTAAGCTTTCAAGAAATTGTGTGATTGAAATTGGCTTATAGAGTGGGTACTAGAAAGGAAATATATGGTTGGTTCTAGGTTATTCATACTCTAAAAAGAATATGTATTGGAAATCAATACATGGATTGGTATTGGGGCTTACCCCCTCACTTCACACATCATATTGATAATGGTGTCAAGTGCTTATCTAATATATACCAATTTCTAGATTTTATACTCAACCAGAGAACTAAGTTGGTTCTCCCCTTGGTAATGACCTATAAGTAGGATTGTCAAGAAAGGGTAAGGTGATTTTTAGGTGATGAAATCCTAGTCAAGCCTTGTCTCAAATTTGTTTTGATGTTTAATTTGATGGAGGTCATTTTTTCAAGTGTGTGCAACAAAAGTGGTGCTATAGTTGAATTACTTTGCTTTACTTTAGACTATGTGAGCTAAAATTGTAAGAAACTAATGTATGTAGTGAAATTTAAGCCTAAAATAAAGTTTGATGTCATTTATGAGCATATAATAGAGAGAAAAGCATATAGATGTAAATAAGAGAAAACCTGAGTAAAGACTGAAGGTCCTATCGGGTGTGCTAGAATGTTTTAGTGAATTTCAACTTATATTTTGAGAAGGGAAAAAGAAGAAACTAAATACAAGTATGGTTGAAAAACTTATTTGGTTATGTATGCATTGAATCAAATGATTATGAAGAGTTTCTCTTTGGATTGGGAGGATAACCTAAAAATAAGACAACACTTAAGAAAATAGTTGGTTAGATAGATAGTTGAGTGGATTTCCTAGTGCTAGCTAAGTCCTAGAAGCAAAAGATTCCTTGGGGGATGTCAATCCAAAAAATTTTAAAAATTGAGTTTATAAAATAGAAGATAAAGTACTTGCATCAATAATCAAAAGGTACTAAAATTGAACATAAGAGATGCTTGATATATAAATAGACTAGAAATGACTAATATAGTGATAAACAAGTTAATACTAGTGTTAAATGGGTCAAGCGTGCTTCAAAAAATTAGGCAAGGGTCTATGAATAGGAAATTACATAAAAAATTGGATTTGGGTGGGGGTAAGAGGGTGAAATAAATTGTTATCATTTTCTATCATAGTGACCATTAGTGGTTGGGGTGACCATTAGCAATAAAGGTGGCCATCAGTGATAAGGTGACCATTGGTAGTTGGATATATCATCAACAATTGAGACAACCATCAGTGGTTACTATATGTATGTTGTAGGTAAAAAATGGTAGATTTATAAGATCATAGAGTTGGATTCTAAGAGATAGGTTGGTGCTGGGCTAATTATAAAATGCAAATAAAGTAAATAAATATTAGAAAACAAGTACTTATCTTGCATAAGGTTGATCAGGTGGGAATTTGAGGTGGTTAGCCTATTGGTGGATTTTGGCATGATTTTTATAGATTAACAGTACTTGATGCTTTGGTAGAGTGATGGTGGTAAGTTGACTATCTGATGTGATAGATAGATTGCTAGATCATTGATGATGAATGACTTGAAAAAAAGAAACTCTAGATGAAAAATATCTTGACAATAATTATAGATGATCTTCACCTCCCTACTCTTCTCTTATTATAGGCACAAGAAAATAGGTTCAAGTGGAGGTTTAACTAGGTTATCTAATTATAATTCACTCATGCAATAGCTTGCACATGGATTTAGATAAGCTATTTTTAGAAAATCAAGGTAGATGTTTGCATGTTAGCTTTTGGTATGGTGGGCCCTGACCATCAGTGGTCAAGGGTCAAGTTACAAAGTGGGTAAAAAGGTAGGTTAAGTCAGTTGGTCAAACTAACCATGGTTAGGCTTGGTTAGAGGTCAAAGGGTAAAATTGGTCCCAAGGGGGTCCTAAGGTGTTCCAGGGGTGTTTTAACATTTGAAATCATGGTGTGCATATTTCTAGTGTCTAAAACTTGCTCTTTATAATAATCTAAAAATGACACTTGCATGTTAAGAGTGTTACTTGAGACCACCAATCCATAGCTTATCCCTAGATCTATTTTAGGGCCTATTTAGACACTTATCTAGCCTTCATGTGGGCCAACCCCATCCCTAAACATCCTTAAAGTAGTCCCAAACCTTCACTTTAGCATTTTGTCCCTTATTGCCTTAGGCTCTACCACCTAGAAACTAGAGCCATAATTTGGATAGTATAACCTATGGTGCTAGTATCCTAGTTTGGGTGTTATTATCCTTTTCCCTCTTTTGACCACCAATGGATATATTTTCAAAAAAATAACCACCTAGGGTCAGCCTAGACCTCTTTAAGACCCACATTAGCACTATAACAACATATATACATGGCTTTTATCCCTTTGGTCACTAGATGGAAATCATATGCAAATAACACAAACAAACTTAAAACAAGTTGTGATAATTAAGGTTATTAATCCGTATTATGCGTCACTTCTACATACAACCATCTATGACATTCTTAATCTTAGATTACTCATAATTCCATTCTCAAGCAAACTCAAAAAACTAAAAATGGAATTCATACTAGCTTCACATGAACTTGCACTAGCACTTAGGTGGGGAGAAATACATCAAGATTGATCCCTCCTCAGAGTATTAGTCTATAGGAAAATCTTATCACAATAGGGTGTTGAGGATGTCAAGCCTACTCCACGAACATTACACTTTTCTATCTATGTCAAACATATTCCTTAATAACATGGAGGTTTAGCATTTTCATACAAAATTAGTCAAATTAGATCACCTATAGGGAATTAAAACTCATGCACATAGGAATAGGCTTGATAGAATCAGACATAGGTGTACCCAAAAGCTTGAAATAATCATACATAGAGGACACTAGATCCAAAATAAGGACACTAGAACCATTGGCACTACTATCCAATTAGAGTGATACTATACAGGAAGGGTTTTAACACTTGGATCCTATTTATGACACTCAGATCAACTCTTGTCCTGATTTGTAACCTCTAGATCTTATATCTTAGTCAAATTCTAGCTAAGTACTTGTTTACATAATTTATTTTTATAAAGGTCAAACTAATTAAATTCTATTAAAAAAATTAAGAATAAGTGATTAATTAATTATGAAATAACATGCAACATAGAATTCATTCCTCAAAATCATAGAAATAGAGACATATGAAAGAAAATTCAAATCTAAGCAAATACACACATAACACTAATATAATATCATTCACCCAATCTCGGCTACATCTACCAAGAATCTCTCTATAATATTATAAACAAGAGTACAAGACAACTCTCAACAAGAAGCCTCTCGTAGAGATAAATTTCTCTAACCCAAATTCACACTAGAATTCTTAAGATGCTAAGGTACACCTAAAACCTGATCACACCAATCGAAGAGAGAATACAAAGCTCAAAAATGAGATGCAAAATGCAATGCTTAATGTGTTCCCTTTCACCCTATTTAAACTTTCCAAAATCCCTTTAAAAATGTGCCATACCTTGGAGATAAGTATATCCCCACCCAAATGACAACAAATAAGGGAGGTTACAACCAATTGGGATAAAGATAATCCCCCAATTCTCTTAACCACCTTAAATCATGCCCAATTATCCATAAAATGTGCCACAAATGTGGGAATTTGTTGCACACTCAAAAAATGCACCCCACCATTTATGCAAGTAAAAATTACATGTTAAAAATGCCTTATTAATTTTATTTTTTACCTTAGGGGTGTTGAAACGGGCTCCACATTCAACAATATCCCACTTGGAGTTCATATCTCCTTGAATAAAATTTAACACTCCTCCATGATCTTCATGAAGACCAACCAAAGATAAACATAACCTCAACTTCTCCAATGTGACTACTTTGGTCATCATATTCGTAGGATTCCAGCTCATATTTATCTTCTCTAGCTTCACCATATTTTCCTCCAAAGTTGTCTTGATAAAATTATACCACAATTATATATGCTTCATCCTTAAGAGGAAAGCAAAGTTCTTAGATAAATGTATATCACTCTAAATATCACTATGTAATCCCCCAAATTCTTGCTTATGCCCCACTCATTAAGTAAATATTGTAACCAAATCATTTTCTTGCTAGCCTCTATAGCAGCAACATACTCAACCTCTGTGGCTGATAAAACCACAACCTTTTGTATCCAATAAATCCAACTAACCATTATATCCCTAATATTAAATACATAACCTATCATAATCCTCCTACTATCAACATCCCTAGCCATATCTGAGTCCACATAACCACACAAAGTGGTGTTTGACCCACCAAAACATAATGTTGTACCCATGGTTCCTCTCAAATATCAAAGAATCCATTTCACTACTTGCTAGTGCTCATAACCTAGATTACTCATGTACTTACTTACTACTCCCACTGCATGGGCAATATCTGGCCTAGTATAAACCATATCATACATCAAGCTACCAACTATCAATGAGTAAGGTACCTTGGACATCTTTATCTTTTCTTTTTCTATCTTGGAATACTACTCATTTAATAATCTAAAATGGCCTACTAAAGGAGTCCCAAATGACTTAGCATCCTACATACTAAACCTCTCCAAAACTTTCTTCGTGTACTCTTTCTAGGATAAGATCAACTTCCTCTCCTTCCTATTTCAAATCATCATCATACCAAGGGTTTTCTTCACTACACCCAAATCCTTCATAGAAAAGGAATCACCAAGCTACTTTTTGAGTGCTTGAATCTATTGCATGTTCTTTCCTACAACCAACATGTCATCTACATAAAAGCATAGGATAAAATAATTACCATCATCAAATCTCTTTGCATACATGTAATGGTTAGAATGACACCTAGAGTAACCTTGGTCCAACATAAAACTATCTAAATTCTTATAACATTATCATGGAGCTTGTTTCAAGCCATATAAGCTCTTCTTTAGTCTGCACAATAATTTATCCTTTCCTTTGACCTCATAACCCTATGGCTACTCCATATATAATTATTCCTCCAAATCACCATGAAGTAACCTAACCTTCAAATCTAATTATTCTAAGTTTAAATCCTCTACTACAACTATAACAAGCACAATTCTAATAGAAGTCATCTTAACAATAGAAGAAAAATCTCATCAAAATCAATACCTTTCTTTTTTGCAAACCCCTTGACCACCAATCAGGCCTTGTACCTTTTCCTTCTTCCATCCTCTTCTTTGATTTTGTATACCTACTTGTTCTACAATTCTCTCTTGCCATTGGGTAGCTTCACTAAATCCCACATCTAGTTCTCCATGAGATAACTATGTTCCTCTTCCATGGCTTGCTCCCACTTCTTCCTAGCATTCACCTGCATTACTTCCTCAAAACATTCTAATTCTCCACTGTCAGTAAGTAAAAAATTGTTTAGGATCTCTTCTTACCCTAGAACACCTTCTTACTACAAGATTTTGGGGTTTCTATATAAGAAGTTCCTGAACTATCTTTTTAGACACCTTACCATTCATAATATCATCCAACACTATGTACTCTTTTTTTTCATGTTCCTACAACTAATATTTATACATGAATTTTTATTTAAAGGCACCATCGCTAGACTAGAATATTTTCTTGTCTCTAAGGCTCCAAAATTAGAAACCAAAGTCATCCTCACCATAACCAATAAAGGTTCATCTCTCAGACTTAGCCTCTAACTTGGTCCTATCTTTCTTGGCAACATGAACAAATGCCTCACATCCAAAGACACTAAGATAAGAATTATTAACTTTCTTACCAAACCAAAATTCCTTAGGTATGCCTCCATCAAAAGGCACTAAAGGTCCTCTATTAATTAGATATATCATTGTGTTAATTTCTTCCACCCAAAACATTAGGGGCAGCCCTACATGTAGCCTCATACTCCTAGCATGCTCCATGATTATCTTGTTCATCCTCTCTAGCACTCCATTCTTTTGTGGCATCCCTAGAACCATCCTTTTCCTATGAATTCCATTCTATGAAAAATAGTCATCAAATGCTTTGCTACAATACTCACCTCAATTGTTTGAACTAAGACATTTCAACTTGAGACATGTTTCATTCTCAACCAAAGATTTCCATCTCTTGAATGTTTCAAACACATCAAATTTATTATTAATATAATAAACCAAAAATTTCTTAATTGCATCATCAATAAATGTAACATAATAATTTGAACCACTAATAGAAGATACCTGAGCTAGCCCCATACTGTGAGTGAACCAATTCCAAATTATTCTCTTTTTTCATAGGTCCAACCCTCATGAACTTAACTGACTTCTACTTCCCATACACATAGTTATCATAGAAGTATAAATCAACCTATATTAATATAGGAAACGTGTCTTTCAAGATATCCATTCCTTTTTGGCTCATATGACCAAGCTTTTAGTGACACAAAGTTGCATCTCCTTCTATAGTAACTAAATTTCAATAATCAGCACTACTAGTAAAATAAAAAGTTCCAACTTTCTTACCTCTTGCAATCACAAGAGTACCCTTGGTAACTTTCCAAGAGTCTACTATAAACAACACTGAACAACACTCATTGTCCAACTACCCCACTGATATTAAATTCTACCTTAACTGTGGGACATGTCTAAAATCCTTTAGTAGCCATGTGTTCCCATTATACATATTCACCTAAACACAACCTTTCCCTACTATAATACATGGTTCATCATCACCAAGAAAAACATGTCCAAAATCTCCTTGAACATAATCAGTAAAATGATGCCTATGTGGGGTGGCATGAAAAGAATACCCTAAATATAATGCCCAAGATTCAAAAACATTATCTAAGGAAAGAATTAAAGCATCCTAACTAACAGTACCTATTGTCATATTTACCTCCTTGATATCCTCATGTTTGGTCTTCTTGTCCTAAAGCTCCCAACATTCCTTCCTTATGTGTCCACTTTTTACATAGTGTCATCACACCATCTTGGCTCTAGATTTAGATCTTCCTTGACCCTTTGACTTTCCATGGTTTTCTTTGCTTATATCCTTTTATCTCCCTCTAGTCTCCACCTTCAAATAATTCCCTGAAGATGATTCCCCGATTCTCTTCCTTTGTATTTCCTCGCTAAGAATCACACCTATAACATCCTCAAAATTTAAACTTCCCTTAGTATGGATGAAATTACTTGCATCTATAACAAAGCTATCCCAACTATAAGATAAGGAGCACAAAATCAATAAATCCTTAACTTCATCTTCAAATTTAATACCAATAGAAGTTAGCATACTCAAAATCATATTAAAATCATTCAAACGATTAGCTACAAAACCATTTTTAGACATTTTCATATTAAATAACCTTTTCATCAAAAATATTTTATTAGAGGTAGAAGGTTTTTCGTATAACTCCCCTAATTTCTTCATCAAACCAAATGTGGTTATCTCCTTTGAAATATTGAAGGCAACCAAAGACTCAAGGCACAGTTATATGGATCCCAGTGCTTTCCTATCGAGAAAATTCTAATCTTCCTGATCCATACCTAAAGGTTAGCCTGATTTCCCCATCAAAGGGTGATGACGATCCTTTTGAAATAAGTAATCCTCCATCTTCATCTTCCACAATCCAAAATTCTTCCCATTGAATTTTTCAACTCTAGATCTACCATCATCTATCATAGCTCCCACTCAAGCTAATATCTTTCCCTATGATTCACCACTTTATAAAAAACACTAAAGCTAGCTATCATACCATTTTTTAAGAATAAGTGAATAATTAATTATGCAATAACATGCAACATAAAATTCATTCTTCAAAATCATAGTAGTAGAGACATATGAAATAAAATTTAGATCTAAGCAAATACACACATAACACCAATATAATGTGGTTCACCTAATGTGGGCTATGTCCACAAAGAAACTTTATATAATATTATAAAGAAGAGTACAAGACAAATCTAAAAAAGAAACCTCTCATAGAGATAACTCTCTCCAACTCAAATTCACACTAGAATTCTCAAGATGATAAGCTACACCTCAAACTTGATCACACCAACTAAAGAGAGCATACAAATATCAAAAATGAGATGAAAAATTTAATACTTCATGTGTTCCCCCTTACATCCATTTATACTTTATAAAATCTCTTGAAAAATGTGACATACCTTGGAGATAAGCATATCCCCACCAAAATGGAAATAAATAAGGGAGGTTACAACCAACTAGGATAAAGATAATCCCCCAATTATCTCAACCACCTTAAATCATGCCCACTTCTCCATAAAATCTACCATAAATGTGGGAAATGGTCGACACACCCAAAAATGCACCCCACCATTTGTGTAAGTAAAAATTACATGTTAGAAATGCCCCATTAATTTTATTTTTTACCTTAGGGGTGTTGAAATAGGCTTCACATTTAAAAACAAATCAGTGGATATATTTATTACATATTTCTACCCTAATTTACTATACTCATACCCTTTAACAACCTAGGGCTTAAAATCCATAACCCTAAGAGTGACAACACTAGGCATTAGATTTATGGTAGATTTTCAAAAGATTGAGAAAATATAATGCATGATTAAATCCCAAGAAATGCATATTTGGGGTATCATGTGGTAAAATCTTGGGATTCATAATATCCCAATGTGGTATTGAGGTTAACCCAAATAAATTAAAATATATAATTTACATGCCTCCTACCATATTAAAGCAACTTTGCTCCTTATAGGGCAAGATTTAGGCAATACATCACTTTGTGTCACAACTAGCAGATAAGACTCAATAATTCACCAAATTACTTAATAAGGATATAAAATTTGAATGGGATATCACATGTTAAGAAAATATTGACACACTCAGACAATATTTATTAAACCCACTAGTATTGGTACCATCAACACCTAACAATCCACTTCTCTTTTACCTGACAAGCCACTTCTATTAGTATTCATATATATATAGGAGTTGCTCCTTATCCAAAATTATATTCCATATAAGTAGTTATCTCAATGGAATTATAAATCCAATCCTTAAGGGTATCGTTAAAAGGGATTATTATAGATGATCAATATAGAGAAAGATTTCTCTATAATTAGAATAGTTAGATCACACATGCATTCAATCTATAAAACATCTTAGAGCATATCAGAAATGAATCCAATGTGCCTAAAATATCTATGTTCATAATAGAGAATTCAAAGTCAATGATTTATTTTTAAAATAAAATCTTAGGAACATCAATTCTAAGGAATAGAAAAAAGGAAAATTCAAACCAAATTGGCTTGGCATGTACTTAGTCACATTAAATCTTAGCCCCAAAGTACACCATCTAGCTTCACTTGATGTCAAGGCAATCAAAAACATCGTGTATCTAATGAGATTTTATATATATAAAAAATTCATGTTGTTTGTACATAGTTTATATTTATAAATTAAAAAATAATATAATTGTGAAAATACAAAAAAAATCAAATATTTAATTAAAAATATGAATTTTAGATTGTTTGCATTGCCATATTTACACTACTTATATTTTATAGAAACTACATATGCCACCTATATTAGTATAACTAGTTTTTATCATACATACATGCTTCACTTCTTCTTTTTGTGTGTTTTTAGGTACTTATAGGACTCAAGCCCACTACATAGATTTAGATTTGGTACTATCTACCCATTAGAGGAATATACACAAATGCATTGATTTAGTATGGATACATTTTCCCATTTGGGGGATTCCTATATATAGTTATAATTGCCAAGTTACATCTTTCTAAACTCTACATCACATGTTTAATGTTATTATATCTTGATATTGATTATCTTACACTATTCAAACTCATTATTGACTACTACTACTCTAGACTCAGCTTATGTACATCTTATATATTATACAAATGTATTCCACATGTTCATTCATACTCTCATTTCTAGATTTCTTAGTTTAGACTTAATTATGTCTATATGCTTCTTCTATTTGAGGTAATTTGAATATGTCATTTCTATATAGCTCTATGCCACTTATTTTCATTGTATGTATGTTTTGGACATGTGCCCATGTCATTGTGTGTGCCTTCTTGATTGTGTATGTAGACATTTGAAATTGTCCTTCCATGTGGATTTATGCCAACCTACATATTGTTTACATATGTGGATATTTGAACATGTACTTTTATGTCTTCCTTTCTCAAATTTAGTGGTATGTGCCTAAATACCTTGTATTGTGGTCCCTTGGCCTACTTTACATGCCTCAGGTATGTTATATGTATGATTTCCTATATGTGTCATGGCCATGACACTTATATGTTTCTTGTTACACACTCCAATTTTAGATGCCATGATATTCCTCATGCATATCGCCTTCTTCCTTGAGTGTTGTCATGGACACCATGCCCCATCCCCCTAGGTAGCTAATCAATTATTACTCAAATATGTTGTTCATATACATTATTATATCTATATCAATAACCTTGTGAATGTTATATCTAACATATGTCATACACTAAAAACTTATTCTCAGATTATCTTACATTCTAATGTCATGTATGCTCATTATATTGGTTTATTATGTAGATATCATATATGATCTGACTAACACATGTTTTGTAGATAGTTTTATTTTGAGGATAGTTTTTGCATTGGCTCAACAACTCCCCTCAAAAGAGGGGGCATTTATAGAGGATTATCATAGAGATTAGGTTATCCAAATGCACTCAAAGTATAGTTTTCAACACATAGGCATAGAATAAAAAAATTAGTTTTAGTAAAATAAAATGAGAAATAGTGACACAAAAACTAGTTTCAACTGTAGAAATTAGAATAATTAGACATTATTACCTAAATTGGGACACTAGTTCCATTAATGATACTATCTAAGATATGTCACTATTATACAATAGCCTTAGTTTCAATAAATTCTAGATTGGCTAGAAAAGTATAGTAGGTACAATACAAATTTGCATAGGTTTAATTACTAATTACCAATTTTGGCTTAGTTTAGCATATATTCATACTAGTATGCTCAAATTGAGGGCATCATGCATGACATGATCATTCTTGTTTTAGTTTTATATACTTAGATATAGGTTATTACAACTCAATCCAGAATCCATATACTCAAATATCAAATTTAGGGGCATGTACATGATACATTATTTCTATATGCTCACTTATACACTATTTTATTTGAAGGATTGAAAAACTCCATGTCACTATCTACATTGTAAACACTAGACACCATATTCTAAGTTAAACACTATATTGATGCCTTACTCCACCTACAATGTTTGACATTCTTGAATGGCCCAAAGCCACCCAATATTCTCAAGAGGCCACAAAGATGACATATATAGTTCCAAGTATAGTTGAACATCTTCAATTACATTATAAAATATAGTTACATATGCATCTTCTACACATAGGTAGATAATTATGGAGTCATATTCTAATTGATTTTCTTAAACTACCTACATGAGAGGGTTGGACACACCATCAATCTAATCCAAGCTATTCACAGGTCATGATCCACTAATTAGGGTTGAAAAATGATGGATTAAAAATTGGATTGAGTTCTTGAGCCACCCATATATGAATATTAAGTAAGTCATCATCTCAATCCAATTCATTTACTAATTGATCACCATCTACATGCACACACATAAGTTGTCACCAAGTTTATGTATTATTTCATGTACCCAGTGAGGTGTATTCATTCCTTTCCTCTCTCTTATCTCTTTACTCAAATTTGTCTTTGTTTTTGATATCTCATAAATAAGGACTAATCTATGCATGTTTCATTTGTGGATATGTAATAAAGCATGCTTCACATACTCAAATCTAGACTCATGGGCTTTTCCTCTTAGGTAAGTCCAGGTATGTTTTTTTTTCATTTATCCTAATCATTTCACTTTTATAAAATTTTAGAATAAAATAGGGGAATGTAATCAAATAAAAATGGCACTTGATTTTTAAGAGTGTTACTTGAGACCACCCATACATAGCTTATCTTTGGACCTATATTAGGGCCTATTTAGACACTTATCTAGCCTTTGTGTAGGCCACACACATCCCTAAACATTCCTAGAGTATTCCCAAACCTTCATTTTATCATCATGGCCCTTAGTGCCTCAGGTTCTATGACCTAAACACTAGCACCATGATTTGAACAGTAGTGTTAATGGTGCTAGTGTCTTAGTTTGGGCATTATTGTATTTTTCCTACCTTTGGCCACCAATGGATATATTTTCAAAACAACAACCACCTAGGGTCAACTTAGACTTCTTTTAAGACCCTCACAAGCACTAGAAAAATATATATACATGATTTTTATCCCTTTACTCGATGGAAATTTGATTCAAATAACAAAAACAAACTCAAAACAAGTTGTGTATATTTAAGGTTATTAATCTCTATTCTAACCTAATTTTACATACAAACATCTACAATATTCCTAAGATCAGATTACTTATATTTTTAGTTTGAAGCACACTAAAATCACTCAAACAAGCATTTATACTAGCTTCACTTGTACTTGTACTAGTACTTAGGTGGGAAGAACTAGATCAGGCTTGATCCCTCCTTAGAGTATTAGTATGTAGGAAACTCTCATCATAATGGGTTGTTGAGGATGTCTATCCTACACCACTAACATCAAACTTTAGTACATGTGCCAATTAGATGCCATAAAAACATAGAGGTTTAGGGTTTTCACATCAAATCAATCAAAATAGGTCACCTATAGGGAATCATAACTCATGTGCATAAGAACATGCTTGACAAACTCAGACACAAGTACATCTAAAATCTCATAAGAATTCTAAATAGAAAACACTAGCACAAAAAGAAGGGCACTAGTGTCATTGGTGTTACTATTTAGTTAGGGCACTACTATCCAAGAATGGTTTTGACACCTAGATCATATCTATGACACTTAGATCAACTCATGTCCCACTTTACAGTGTCCAAATATTCCATCTCAATTAGTTTCTAGCTAAGTACTTATTTACATCATTTATTGCTATTTTTAGAAAGGTCAAATTAAGTCAATTATATTACAAATCAATGGTTGTATTTATTACATATTTCTACCTTGATTTACTATACGCAGACCCTTTAATAATCTAGGTTTTAAACTCCATAAGGCTAATAATTTAAATCACTCTTATATGATGTATTTATCATAGAATATTGATTGGTGAATCAAAATATAGGGTTGATAAAGCTCAAGCCTACATGATTAAAATTAAAATATATGAAAAAGAATCATTTCCATCCCCCAATCAACAATTTCATGGCTCATTTCATAGATAAAATATTGTGTGCGCCCAAGTATTTAGTTTTCAATGAAATGCATGAACCCATAACCTTTCAGGAAACAAATGTGTGCCATATATCCACCCCTATTCATAGTTATGAAGGTTTAATTTAGGGTATAACATCTTATGTATTACTCACATGTTATTATTACACTCAAACTAAGTATATATGATTCTTGGATAGTGACTTAGGTTGGTATACGTGGCTTATGTGTCACCCATAAATACATGACAATACTTATAAAGGTGTATATTAAAGCACCAAGCCACTCTTATTCTTTTGTAAAATGTGCTTCCAAATTTTACACAAAATTATTAACATCCTCAAATCATTTATAACATGGTAAGGAAACAAGCTTACATTTACTAATGTGGTACACTCTCTCATCTGAGGCATCATGTGGGGATCCCATATCTTATTACCTTGCATCAGGATGGTATTTCTATTGGTAATCCTTGAGTTTTATCATGTTATATAAATTATTGAGTTTTATTTGATGGTGCCACACTTCTTTCTAGTCATTTTATATGACTCTTTCACCCATTAGTCATAAGAGAACTTATAGTATTAGAGATACAATTAGCATCTCCCCATTCTAGGACATTTTTATTATCCACATATATGAGTTTGTTGCCTTGTGTAGTGATGTTTTAGATGTGTTTTACTTCCTCATCTATGTCCATAATTTTTAAATATATCGATCTATGGTTATTATTAATGGGAATGAAAACACATTTATTCCCATTTTAAAATATCATGTGGTAATTTTTTAGGCATTTATATGAATTTTTAACATAAAACCATTGTCAACCAAGAAATGTCAGATAGTTATCAGATTCAATGAACTCTTTAAATTCAAAATCAGCTAAGTATATAACTTAGCTTCCCAAAGGTATATTCTTGATCCCATTATTTATCAAGGGTTTCTTGATCTCTGAAGGGAGTTGTGTAATATATGATTCTATTGGTTTATGAAAAAAATAATATTTAACCTCCTCAAGATAATAATATGTCGAGAGTATAAACTCAAGAAGATATCTATTTAAAATTCTACACCACCAAACATCAATTGTTATGGTGTAGACAATATTTGTGTGGCTCAATTATTTTATGTGTTCTTGAGTCCAAGTGTAATTTCATTCATAGTTACTAATTATTACCATAGTACATGAAACAATACATATGTGAAAGTGTCCTAGCATATCATATAATAAAACTTCATACAATAGTTAATATAAATTATCTTCAACCCATTCCTTGGGTTATTGTTTGATACTAAGATGATCACTTGAAAACTTATATTCTTAATTTTTCCAAAAAACTCTTAGCATTATCTAGTGAGATATGGTGAATTATCTATACTCACCATATATATAACTTGTTTAACTAAGTCAGAGCAATGGAACCTCAATGTTGGGTAATGTTTGCACACGTCCTAGTTTTTACATGATGTATGTACCTTAATAACTAGAAAATCACTATGCTGACATCACATTAATGAATAACCTACTTGACTTAGGAATAGAAAGAGCACCAAGTCTCATTTGGGTTAGTTGTGTGTGGATATAATTAATGTGTAACTCTTTATCAATGAATTATGAGCCCAAATAATTACTTAGTTTACTCCTAATACATTTGTATATCATAAGTCAACTATAGAATTATAATTATTGATTGTCATTCATAGACTAATATTAATAGTTAATTATAAACTACCACAAATTTCCACATAACATAATAAAAAATTATATAATTAATTGGTGAAGCTTGTTTCTCTTCTCATTAGGATCATAACATAGTATATGAGATATTACAATTAACTATCACTAGTTCCCTACAAACACCTAAATTTCACTATTTAATGTCAAAATTCACTTTGACATGATAACCCTTCCCCTTTCACAATTCAAATCCAACTTAACATCATTTCTCTCCAAATTTTTAATAATTGATTAATTATTAATTACTTAATTATATTCATGCAGACCTATTTTCCTCCAAAACTAATTAAAACCCCAAATTTTCCATCTCACCTAGAAACCCTCCATGTTTGTCTCAACCATGTATTGACTGATTCAACCTTGCTTAGCTACCTTGTGAGTCATATTATAACATTTAAACTTCCAAGCTAACTCAACCAACTAAATTGACCTATTCTTGATAACTCCTCAACCAACTCCCTTTTCTTATCAACCCATATAATTGGTCATCATCCTCATGGATGAGGATTAATTCCTATTCATTGATTATTTAAATCATTTAAAAAATTCAATAAATCCTCAACCATTTGATTAACATAATATTATAAATTGATGTGTAAACCATCATTTTTAATTATCCACCTTTAAGCTAATAAAGTTCTTATTGAGGTTAACATATCCCCTTATTTCCAAAAATTAGGGACCCATGTCTTAAATTGTACAATTAGTACCTTGGTAATAGAAATAACTTAATTAGAATGTCTTTGGCATGTTTTGGACATTATTTTCATTTGAATTTCATCCACCCCTTGGTCTGATTCATCTTCTTTGTCCATGATTTTGCTTTAGCTTTTCCTAATGTTTCTAACGGGATATCTCTATGTTTCAGATCATAGGTTTAATGGAGCTCTCCTTAATGAAATCATGCTTAAGTTTCATAATTATATCTCAACTTGATATTTTATTATCCTATGGTCTTTTAAAAGTCAAGTTGAATCCATTTTTGAGCTTCCTAAAACCCACATTCATAAACCCTAGCACAACTTTCTCTTAGACCTAAATTCAAAATTGGTAGGAACAATTTTAGCAAGAGCATTTTAAATAGCCCATGGATTTAAGCCTAACATTTATATTAAGTATTTGTCATGTTTTTCAACTTGACCTAACATTAATCTAAAATTTATGCATTTAGTCCCTTTCACACCCCAAGTTCCTTAGTCCCCTTTTTATTTTTAACATGGTCCAGAATTAATATATGTGGGTCCTTTTTAAACTCCTAGCTTGGTCTAACTATTAATTACATGAAGCTTAGTCTATAATATTAGTCATAAGTCCCCACTCACATTTATTAACCCAAACAAGACCTTAATCTTAAGACTTTATCCTAAGTCTTATTTTCCCCGAGCCCTAACTTAAATATTGTGTTTATCTATATGATCTATGACATGCATGCATTTGGGTAGAAGTGATAAAATGGTATGAGGTGGACTTGATGAGTCCAAAGATTTACCCTAAAAAAACCAATTAGATCCAACTAATAAGATCATGATCAATGGATCATGCTTTCTCAGAGGAAGCCAATCGAATGATGCATAATAAGTTAAAATTTCTAAAAGCTTATTGTGTTCCATAGGATTTAAATTTGACATTATTATGCCCATCATTTAATTTTCATGAGGCCATCATTGACATCCTCAAATACATCAAATTTAAACCCCAACAATAAATTTCCCAAGATTAATTTTGATGTTCTTGTGCCCATTAATTTGATGTTCATGAGGCTATCATTGATGTCTATGAGGCCATCAAATTTAAACCCTAGTTATATATTATCTAAGCTTAATTTTTATGTTTAAGTAAACATCATTGACATCTGTGAGACCATTATTCATGTCTAGAAGATCATCAAAATTTAAACTCATGGATCGATCCCACTTTAATAAATGAGCATGTTGTTGCTTTAATCATATTTGGAAGTTTTTTGATTAAATGTTAAGAGTGGTTTAGGATTAATTGTAAACCATGTTTTAGCTTAAAATTGAAATATACATGAGGGGTAATTATAAATACCATAGGATTAACTTAAATATTATCATAAAGTTAAATAGTGTTTTTTAACATTGACCAAACCTTAGTTCAAAACCTTATGTTTAGTCTATATATACATACCCCCTTGGTATTTTAAAAGGTTTTATGAGCATATTGGTAAGGATTGACAAGATGTGAGACCCTATGGTAATAATCCTATCTTAAAGTATTTGTCCCAAGGTTTGCCTCATATTTATCAATATGATAAAAACCTTAGGTCAAAAACCTTAAGTTAGGTCCTCTTTCTATATGGGGTACCCTTTCTTCCTATGATCTAAACTTAGCTTAAATAATTTAGCCTAAGGCTTATTTCATGTTTTTTAACATGAAACAAAACATTACACTAAAAATATCTAGCCTAAGTTCTTTACTTGGTCCCAAGCTAACTTAAAGTTCATGCATCTTTCTAAGATCGATGGTTCACATGTGATTGGACCAACATAATCAGATAGAGTGAGACCACTATGGATTATTCAATGAGAGCCCTAAAGGATTGCAAGACTACCATATGCCACACATGCACTAACCCTAAGACTAATATAAATGTGGAGCTTAGGAATCCTAAGGGATTGCCAAGTGGCATAATCATAGGATCCAATATAAAAAAATAACCAATGGCATATGACTAACAAGATCAAAATCAATAATCTATATTGATCTATATAGATCAATATGATAGATCAAGATCAAAGACAAATTCTAAAAGGCAATGGTCAAGTTTCAAACCATTTATGAACCAAATGTTGAAAAAAAGCTAATTAGATGCCATAAAATTGCCATATCGATGCCACCTAAGCAAAAGCAGATAAACCCAAGATTTTGTGGGTTCAAAAAGGAAAAGGTATAAAGGCATAAGTCTTAATCAAATCTTGGTACCAATTTCACCTAAGTGTGAATAGATACCACCATTAAAGCTTGAAAAGACTTACAAAAACCCTTAGATTCTGTGAAGCCCTAATTCAATCCCAATTTGATCATAGTCAAGATAATAAAAGTTTACTTATCATATAAACAAGTGAAAATTATCCCTAAAGTTGATTACATTCACTGAGTAGCTTCTATACTCACAACCTTGGTAATGTGAAAAAAACAAAACATAGAAGACACAATAATGTACTTAACTTCAAACATGGATGGAAGAAACTTCAAAGACACTATATTGGATGTAGTAACATTAAATATAGGGGACAATAATTGATCCAAGTTATTATAAGCCACTAAAGAATTATAGGCAATCACCAAAGAGGATGAAAATAATTCTAGAGTCTGTCAGAGGTACTATGACAATCTCTATCCAGATGGCCGATCTCCACCATGTAGTAGTAAAACTTGAGGTACTTCATTATATCGATGTTATTACTCTAATTTTTAAGGATTGTAGACTTGATCAGGATATGAGTATCCATGAACATAATTTTAATAAATTTACTTTCATCTCCCTTATGGCATTTTAAATATACTAAAAACTCCCCATTCCTCAAGTGGACTTGCCCATAAATAAGCAATGGTCCAACCAAAATGACCTAAAAATTACATTAGTACCATGGCTATATTCAAGAATCCATACATTTTCTGACCCTATTGGGAGAATCCCTATCACCCAATTTAGGGTAGGGATTATAATGATCATGAATTTGATAAATATATGATTTTGGGGCCCTTACACCACTTTTGTTAGCAAACTATGGGTCCCTTATGTATATTTCATGGTTTGCTAACACCTCTTATTAGAGAATTGATCAATGTTTGCCTGAAATAACAATGTTTGCTATAAAGAAGAGGACTAGAAATCATTTATTTATGATGTCTTACCTTTTAGACACCCTTTTGTCCACCACCACCATCCCTAACATCAAAAATTAGTCACCTAAGGGAAGGCAAATACTTTCCCATTATTATTCTAAACTACACATTTTCAACTACAGGGACCACATACAATTTATTTGTGACTATGTGGATCCAGCCTTGTCTGAGGATATTACAAGGTTACCCATGATGAGGGTGAGTCCCTTAATAAAAAATTATGTGGATCTTATTGGGGATGTTTGGCTATATCCTAGTTGTATTATAATCAAGATAGAAGGAACCCTATGTCGACCTCTCAAGTTGTTAATCTATGTGCCCACCAAGTTGGTCAAATAGGAGATTGCATATCAATTTTTCCATGGAATTTATAGTGTATGAAAATATAATAAGAATGGGATACTCCATCTTTTTCCTTTGACTATTATTAGAATAGTGATATATAATTAGGACAGTGTGGATGCCATCTTCAAGCACAAGGACTCATTTGATTTATAGCTTGATGAGTTAAGATAGTGGGACCCTTGAGATAATGTTATGAATCATTTGAAGGCCAAGCAAATAAAAATTAATTATGAACATCAGCTTGGTGTCCATGACACCATGTATATCCATACATCTTCATTTTCAAAGGTCCTAGTAAGATTGAAGAAGCACAACATCAAGCTCTAGGCTAAGTTGAAAAGAGATGAGAAACCCACTGGTGAAATTTGGTAGATGAATCCTCCATAATACCATTTACTACTAGTACCATCTATTAGGCCTCCTCTAAAACAACTAAAGGTATTAATTACATAAATTCTAGAAGCACCAATTTCCCAAGGTGTAGGAAAAGAGAAGCTTGAAGAAAGACTTGGTAAGGGGGTAACCTCTTCTACCTAACCTAAGAAGCTAGAGTCTCTGATTGAATATATTAACATGATAACATTGCATCTTGGGGAGACAATAGAAGAAGCCTTTGAGGCACTAGCTAGTGTTTATGGGTCAAATGAAGAGGAGGCTCAAGGAGAAGAACCTCAACCCCAAGTTGAAGAAACATAAATAGGAAAAGGGAAGGAGATAGATTTGGACTTAGTTATAGTTATTCCCCCTCATAAGAGAAAGGTTGAGTTATAATTAGTCCCTAAAAGAACCAAGAAGCCTAAAATAACCCTCACTCACCCTTTTATCGAAGTTAATCTATTCAATGATGATAATCTAATTCATGGTCCAACCATTCATGAATGGTTTGTATATGAAAAGATACAAAAGATCACAATGATGTAACATTAATGGGCCATCACAAAGTCTACCAACATAATAGTTCATGAGGAACTCAAGCCCTAGATAGTGGTTTTACAATAGAAAGAGTAGGAAAGATAAATGGTTACTCTTAGATCTTTAGGTAGCACTCAAATGGAAGCCCTAGAGCCACAAAAAATGACACACTCTTTAGTAAGTGTCCAATTTGACCCAACCACTGCTAGATTAGAAAGAATTATAATAAAGAAAGGTATGGTGGGTGGAGAGGAATTCATTTTTTATAAGGTGGATCCATTTCTTGGTTTGACTCCATTTGGGTGCTAAAGACCAGGTGAGGACCCTATCCATGAAGAGGTTATACTTGGGTTGGAAGAAGCTCCAAGTGCTCAATTTTAAACTAGCATCAAGGGCCTATAACAATAAATAAATAACCTTTAGAAGAAGAATGAGGATCTGGAAAAGTAGGTAGTTTTATCAGTTCCTAACTCCACTATTGAAATGTTTGAGAAATAATTCCATGACATGTTTGACTCTCTAATGTCAAAAAAACTAATATAGAGTGAACTATATCTTTAAGATATAATAATCAAGGGTTTAATCACCCAATGGTAGGGTTCCAAAGATAAAATAAAGGATTTTATTAAGATCTTGATAGGGGATAAAGTCCTTGGCTTTAAGACTATTAGCATTACTCACCTCACCACTATCCTTGGATTGATTTTGGATAAAATCAATAGCCTGAGTACATGGTCCAAATCCTTGGAGAGACTCATCAAAGATGATAAATAACTACTGATAGATTTGAAAAACTCTTGGGGACCATACTAATCTTTAAAAGCTCACCTCCATGGGCATCATGGCAAATGATGAATTCAAACATAGAGTCACCTTAGTCATGTAAGAGGTGAGAAATAATATTCAAGTCAAGTCTAAAGGGAACCAAAATAGGAACATGGATATGATCCTAACTATAGAAATGAAGATAACCAAGTCAAAAATCATTAAAGAGGATTTGGAACGAAATGATAGAGACCTAGATGATTTGGTAGATCAAGAAGATAAAATCCTTGAGCCAGTTGTCAACTTGAAGTTAGTTGATGAGAAGCATCAAAATGCATTGAGGTTACTTCAATAGATCCAGGGGTATTCATTGACACAAGGTCCACCAATTGGTCAAGCATATTCTCTTTTGGGAAAACATTTATAAATTTTGGAATTGGGATATTCTTTTGTAAAGGCACATGCATTTTGTTAGCATGTTACCTAAAGGTCAATCTATTTTAGAAAGTTTAGAGTATTTTATAAACTTGGTAGAAAGGAAAATTGTCCTTCACATTTTGTACACTTGTAATTTGAGGCAATTAACTGACATGCTTCCTTAATGCTTATAGAAAGAGCATTGTCATTTGTAAAAAAAAGAGAGGGAGTTTTGAGCTAAAAAACTAGTGTAAACTTCAAAGCAATTAATATAAGTAGAGAATTCTGAGAATATTATCTCATTTTATTTGTGTCAATTATTAACTATATTTTCT